>CAUYPK010109874.1:0-47456 GCA_963574355.1 Loris lydekkerianus | reverse complement strand
CAGCCTTAAAGAAAGATGGAGACTTTACCTCTTTCATGTTTACATGGATGGGGCTGGAATATATTCTTCTTAGCAAAGTATCTCAAGAATGGAAGAAAAAGTATCCAATGTACTCATCCCTACTATAAAGCTAATTTATAGCTTTCATATGAAGGCTATAACCCAACTATAGCTCAAGAATATGGGGAAAGGGCCAAGGGAGGGGAAGGGAGGGGGGAGTTTAGGGTGAAGGTTGGATAATGGCTGGGGCCACACCTAGGGCCATCTTAGAATGGGTACAGGTGAATGCTACTAAATGCAGAATACAAATGTCTACTTACAATAACTACAAAAATGCCATGATGACTACGTTGAACAGTTTGATTGGAATATTTCAGATTGTATATGAAACCAGCACATTGTACCCCTTGATTGCACAAATGTACACAGCTATGGTTTAACAATAAAAAGAAAAGACACACACACACAAGACCTTGTTTATGTGAATTTCACTTTGCAAGACATTTTTGCATTTTTCTTACATGATCTTCTCTAGAAATACTATGAAAAGTGGTATGATAGATATTTCTCCTATTTGACAGATGGAGAAAAGGAGGTTCAAAGAGGTCACCCAATTAGCAAATGGCACATGTATTGTTGAGTTATTAGCAGGAAGATTTATTGGGCTGAAATCAGAAAATCAGGTAAAGATTTACCTTGTGCTTTACTCACCACTAATTTGATCTTCTACCAGGCAGAGGCTACTTTTCTAGATTTAATTCAAATTAGTGAGATGATGTTTTGAGGGCTTATGAGAATAATGGGAAACAAAGGTTACATTTTTTAAGAGTTGAAAATAGTTGAATCAGGGTAGGCTGAATATAGTGAAATATGTTCTTTAGGCTTTCAGGATGCATTTTGCCCCCTGAATCATCAAAGAAATGACTCCCAAGAAATGGCATCATTCTACGGCCAGAGACTTTAAAAGGGAACATAGCTCAAAGGAGATAGAAAAATTCTGAAAAAATGTAATTCTGATCATATATTCATGAATAATCCCCATGTGAATAAAGGTAGGCACATCTAAAGAAGCTTTTGTGGCTGCCAAGGGGGCTCTCTGATGAGTTATATTCAAAAGGACTCATAGGAGAAATGGAAGAAGGAAGGCATAATGATGGGTAAGACTGGCCGGGCGCTGCCACAGATGAGTCCCAGGGGCGATGGATTAGATCCCATGGGCTGCTCAGTCACATGCAACCTCAGGTGGCCCACTGCCTTGCTTGTGAGGCCCTTGGAGTAGGCATTCTCTATGCCAGTTTCTTGCTTCAAGTTTCACAAATACTAAATATGCAAAAGGACATGTTAGATGGAAGAATATTCAGATGAGATCAGCCCATAATGAGAGGAAGCTGGTAAAAATGCTAAAAGGGTATAAAGCAGCTTTCCAGCCAAAAGAATAAGAAAGAGAACTGTGAGAATGAAAGTGAATGGAGTGGGCAAACACATCCTATAAACTTCAGGGAGATATGTAATATGAGGATCTCTAGCTCTGATTAATGTTAGGCCCTTTGCTTGGAGAATCTTCTGCTCTGGTACTAGAAACTGTTTCTATTTGCCTGTGAACTGATCTAACAAGAATAAGCATCTTTGAATCAAGAGGAGGAACAAACTATGCAAACAGAAAACAAGGCTAAGAGACATGCAAAGAGAGGGCATCCAGTGTTCACAGTGAGAAAACATCTGCATTCAGAACTAGATCCCAGGACACTGAAACGTCTTAAATATAATCAAAGGGCTAGCCTTGCTGCTTTTAAGAAACCACAGAGAACAAGAGGAGTCTTCTGAATTGAAGGGCAAACGCTAACTCAGTTTTTAAGAGTGATAGACGTACAAAGCATTAGTCTAATTAATGAACACAGAGAACATTGGTCTCTTGAAAAACACAGGAGAATTGGAGAATTTGTAAGCACA
This sequence comes from Loris lydekkerianus, assembly GCA_963574355.1. Classification (NCBI taxonomy): domain Eukaryota; kingdom Metazoa; phylum Chordata; class Mammalia; order Primates; family Lorisidae; genus Loris; species Loris lydekkerianus. Next base: position 45,506 of record CAUYPK010109874.1, on the reverse strand, counting down.
TTGTATGAAAAGCAGTGCTCACTGAGTCATTGTGATTCCTAAAGAACATGTGGATATTTAAAGCGTGTGTGCATGCACACATACAAAACTGGATTGGTAGATGTGGTGGTAGAGTAACAGCTCTAAAAGATACCCTGATCCTCATCCTAAAACTGTGAATATGTTAGGTTACATGACAAAGGGGAATTAAGATTGTAGATAGGATTAAAGTTGATAATCAGCTGCATTTGAGATGAACAGCTTGTTCCTGGATTATCTGGGGTGGGCTCAATCTAATCAAAAGATTCTTTAAAAGTGGAAGAGTGAAGCAGAAGTGTTGGTGTCAGAGTGACTTCATTTGTGAAAGATTCCACTACTGACTTTGAAGATGGAAGTGGCCAGGAGCCAAGGATTGCCAGCAGCCTCTAGGATCTGGGAAAGGCAATCAACTGATTATTCTCTATGAGAGCCACCAGATGGAATGCAGTCCATCTGACCTGCTGATTTCATCCCAGTGAAACTCATTTTGGACTTCTGACCTCCAGAAGGTGAGAGAAGAAATTTGTGTTGTGTTAAGCCTCTAACTTTTTGATAATTTGTTACAGCAGCAATAAGAAACTAATACAGTAGGCAAAGGGAGTATCTTGACTCCACAAGGACTTTGAGAGATTCCTTTTTTTTTACAAACCTAATTGAAAACTGATTAGCAATTTTTTTTTCTTTTATGAGATGAAGTCTTATTCTATTGTCCTGGGTAGAGTATCCTAGTGTCATAGCTCACAGCAACCTCAATCTCTTGCACTCAAGTGATTCTCTTGCCTCACTCAGCCTCCTTGAGTAGCTGGAACTCCGGGTACCTGCCATAACACCTGACTGGGTTTTCTGTTTTCAGTAGAGATGGAGTTTCTTGCTCAGTCTGGTCTTGAACTTCTGAGCTCAAGCAATCCACCCACATTGGCCTTCCAGAGTGCTGGGATTACAGGGGTAAGCCACCTGCCTGGCTATTTTTTTTTTTAATTATGGGTTAACATGACAGTACATATGATAAGGTTATATTATTTGCATCTGTGAGGAAAAGTCCAAAGTCTGAGTTGTAGTTGAGTCCTTCACCCAGGAAATGTGCCATATACTCCTACATTGTACCTGTGTCTGAGAACTAATCAAGCCCCCGCCCTCCTCTTGAATTTAATTTTATTTTTCTCTCATGTGGGCCAGTACTTGTTGGTCTACTGTTTTCAGGTTAGTACTGAGTACACGGGATACTTGCTTTTCCATTCTTGAAATACTTTTCTTAGGAGAACATTCTCCAAATCTATCTAGGTAAATACAAAAGATGAAAAGTCTCCATCTTTTTTTATGCCTGAATGGTATTCACTGGTATACGTATACTACAGTTTATCGATCCAGTCATGTTGATGGGCACTTGGGTTGTTTCCACATCTTTGTAATTGCAAATTGAGCTGCTATAAACACTCTAATGTAAATGTCCTTATAATAAAATTATTTTTTTCAGCAGTATTGTTTAGATGGATTTTCAGTTGCTGGAACAATGTCACTTTAAGGGAAGTTGCTCTGTGTTCAGCTGCACAACTCTGCTCTTGGTTCATTCATTCATTCATTCATTCATTCACTCAACAAACAGTTGTTGGACATCTTTTATATTCCAGGAAGTACTGTGAACACTGAGAATTCAATAGGAAATAAAATAGCAAAATTTCCAAACTCATAAAACTTACATTTCAGTGGATGGAGTACACAGACAAAAAAACATAATTTCAAGTAGTGATACCAGTTTTGAAGGAAAATCTAATAGATTAACAAAATTTTTAAATGCCAAGGAGGGCTTTTTGGACAGAATGTTTAGGGAACATGTCTGTAGGTAATATCTTACCAGGAGAGAGGAAGAGACAGTACAAAGACCCTGATCTGAGAAAGAGCTTGTCACATTCTAAAGACATCATCAACAAAGTTCGTGAGGCCAAAATTGAATTGTATAAGTGTGAGAGCAATAGAAAGTAAATTTGCAATGAGCAAATTATTCTGAATTATGTGAATGAACAGAATCTAGTCAAAAGCTTTCTTAGATGTGAAAGAGTGAGGCAGAGAGTCAGGTATGAAGGACCCCACCAGCAGGTGTTGGTATTGAAGAGGGAAGGGGCTGTGAGCCAGGGAGAGCTGGCAGCCTTTAGGACATGGGAAAGAAGGCCTTCTGACTCAACTGGGATTTACACCATCAGCTCCACTGGTTCTCAGGCCTTTGGATTTGAATTGAATTATACCTCTGATTTTTCTGGTTCTGTAGATTGCAGATAACAGGGACTTCTCAGCTTCCATAACCACGAGAGCCAATTTCTGTAGTGAATCTCTTCGTATATATGTATGTGAGTATATATTATATATGTATATCTATAATATCCTGTTGGTTTTATTTCTCTGTGGAATCCTGACTAATATGATAAGTATTACCACAAATTTAGCACTTAAAACAACATGTTTATTATCTCACAGCTTCTGTGGATCAGGCTTAACTAGGTCATTTGCTTCAGAGTATCACAGGCTACAATTAATGTTTTGGCCAGGGCTACAGTCTAATCTGAGGCTTGGCTTGGGAAGCATCTGCTTCCCAGCTCACATAGTTATTAGCAACATTCAATTCCTTGCAGGTCGCTGGAATGAGAACTTCAGTTTCTTTCTGAGCATTGACCCAAGGCTACCTGAAGCTCCTTTCTGCATGGAGTTTCTCCATACGGAAGTGCATGTCACAGTAACTTGCTTCTTTGCAAACAGCACGGGAGAGAGTCACACATATATAATCACATATATCCTGCCTTCTATTATCCAGGAGCAAGTCACAGGTCCCACCCACAGTCGAGAGAAGGAAAGGACACGAGGGTATGAATGCCAGGACCATGAGGTCATTACAGAGTCTGTCTGCCATGTCACCCCATTTTCTCAGCTCCCTAATGAACCGGGCAGACAGATCACATGCTCAAATGCTCCTCTAGGAAGTACTGAGAACTGTATTCAACTATTTCATCAGCATTATGGTTATTAAAGAGGCTAAATTTCTTCGTTAAATTTCTGTCCTGTCAAATCATGAGCTCCTCAAGGACAAAACAACTTTCGGTTGATGCTGACATCACTGAAATAGTCATTACAAATTTCATTTTGACATATCATTTAGGCTCACAGAGAGAGAATCCTAAATACCCTCCTTCACCCAGGAGATCACATAGAGTTCAGTTGTTATTTTACAAGTGGATAGGGATTAAACAAATTTGTCCAGTTGCATAAATTCAGTGTTTATTAAATGTACAAAGCAGGTAGGTAGATGAAGAAAGAAACAAAGGCTTCCACTCACCTTTCCTTGAAGTAAAGAGGATTCGTGAAGGTGAAGCCTGTGATGCCTTGCTCTCCGTTAATCTCCGCTGACTCCTGGCACCCGCATTTCCTCCCAACACTTACAAGCTATCTGCTTCGTGATCTGCTCCTGCCTACCCTCTCAACATCATCTCAGCCATATTTCCCCTTTTCTCATGATGCTTCAGTTACACAGGCCTTCTTTTGGTGTCTCAGACTCACCAAGGCCTTGGCAGTGTTGTTCCCTCTGCATAGAAAATGTCTCCACAGGTTGCTCACGTGTGTTCCCAGAGAGGACTTTCCTGAGATCTCAATCTGAAGTTCTCTTCTAGTTCTGTCACAAATCCATCTATTACTAGTTTTACTGCACATTACCTCCCCTGTATGACTTGTTCAAAAACAGATTGCTATGTCCGAATTTCAGATCAAGCAGGCCTGAGGTTAGGCCCAAGAATTTTCATCTCTACAAGTTGCCAAGTGATGATTTAAGTATCACACTTTGAGAATCACTAGTCTATCATGTTATCCTATTTTATTTTCCTCATCACTTATTATTGATGTATTCGTTTATTTATTTTTTAGACATTAAGTCCCATGAAGATCAAAGATTATGTAAGAAGTTACTGGAGTGATTGATGCTAGGCTGCCTGGCAGGTAAATTTTTATTGGATGAGTGAAAATAATGAATGGGTTGAAATGTGAAAAGAAATTTTACTAGATTTGAAACCAGCCTGAGCAAGAACAAGACCCCTTCTCTACTAAAAATAGAAAAATTAGCCAGGCGTTGTGTTGGGTGCCTGTAGGCTCAGCTACTTGGGAGGCTGAGGGAAAAGGATCACTTGAGCCCAAGAGATTGAAGTTGCTATGAGCTGTGATGGAGACACTTTGCCGAGGACAACTGAGTAAAATTCTGTCTCAAAAAAAAAAAAAAAAAAAAGAAAGAAAGAAAGAAATTCTACTAGAAGGCATAGTAATTTCCGGAGCTAAATTGGACGATCTATTTTTATTTGTGGTTTCAGAAATATATATTAAAAGTTTCTTATAAAATATATACTTTAAGCTGAAAACTACATAATTAAAAGTAAAACTTTTGTTACTCTCTCCACAAGTAACATTGGATGTGCCATATGCTTGAGTGAGGGCTCAGGACAAATATAACATGCAATAGGTTAATTTTATAAGTAGCATGTAGTAGCAAACAAATTTCTGTGAAAATATTCAGCTAAATATATGTAGTATTTTAAATGGAAGAGGATAGGTTTTCTAGAAAATATATTTTTTTCATTTTGAAATTTTTTCTTATCTCACTAGAATACCAAGAATTATTTTTAGTTTTAGTTTTTTGCCCCAACTATAGATTGACCACATAGCTACCCTTACATTCCTGGAGTGTTTCTTTCATTACACTGTAACTGTGACACTTGTGTTAACATACATTCATTACCGATTACGTGCGATACCTGTGGATACCACATGCAGAATGGAAATCTGTTTAAATGAGGAGTCTGATTAAATAGAGAGGGTATGCTAATTATGAGGCATATACCTTCCAAAAAGGAGAAGCCAGGAAATTCACAATTAAAATATGGATATGTATACCCCCAGATCTAAAGTCCGTATAATTTGCTTTCACCAAAAGGTGTGCAGTATTGTTATCTGGGTTGTACATATTGAGGCCTACCTTTAAATAAAGTAGAGATTGGGTATTTGTCCCCTCCAATTTCAACCCTGACTATTTAAATACCAACTCACGGCTTTAGTTGCCAAATTGGCTGTGGTGACAAAATGAACCTGACACCTTCCAGACCCCATCTCCATCTTGTATTGAAGAGGCTTTGCTGTTGGGCAAGATGCAAAATTATGCTCAGATATAAGCAATTTTGGAACATAGCTAGTGCATTCAGCCTTATTCATCTTTTAATGAATATAATTTCACTGACTAAATTTCAAAGGAATTCACAAAATAGATGACTTCATAACAGTCATAGGTGTTATGGTTAGAAATGGCCCTAAGATTATGATGTTTAATCATCTCCTTTAAGAGATGAGAATATTAACATTTGAATGCAAGTATTTTTATCATAAAATGTCTTTTTTTCCTTTGGGTAAGTTTCTAGAGAAGGGATTGCAGGATCCAATGACAGGTCTGCTTTAAATTCTTCGAGGAATCTTCCTACTATTTTCCATAGAGGTTGAACTAGTTTGCAGCACAATTCACAACCATAAAGATGTGGAAACAACTCCAGTACATCAATATATGGATGGATTAATAAAACGTGGCATATGTATACCATGGAGTCCTTCTCTGCCATCAAAGAATACAGTGATCCAGCATCTTTCAGAACAATAAGGATGGAATTGGAGGCCACTCTCCTAAGGGAAGTATCCCAAGAATAGAAAAACAAACACCACATGTACTTGATACTAAATTGGAACTATTTGATGAACTCTGCACTCATAGGGAAGCAAAACTCAATGAAATTCAAGTGGGGAGAGGAGAAGAAAGGGAAGGGTAAATTGCCGCCCAATTAGTCCACCGCATCAACACTCTGCACGCTTTCTGGGTGAAAGGCACCTCTATAACTTTGACTTAAATTTTACAAAAGCAAACCTTATAACTCTGTAATATACTGAAATAAACTTTCTTGAAGAAAAGAAGAAAGAGATAAGGATATTGACATTAGATAAGTAAAGTTACTTTCTCAAGGTCACACAAGAAGTTAGTGGCAGAACGAGGACCATAGCTTATGTATCCATCACAGGTGAACTGCTGTCCTTTGCCTCTGGCACATTTTCCTTCCCTTGTTCCCCACTTCATTTTAGAGAAAACCCACTTGACATCAGCTACCATGAATGTTAAATAGTGGAAGAAATTGCATATAATGCTGCCATGATTGCATATTTTCAGTTAAATTGTATTAAGGGCTGTTGTGGCCTAAACTGTTACATCTCAAAATTCATATGTTGAAGCCTTAAGCCCCTGTGTGGCTATATTTGGAGATAATGCACCTAATAAAGTCATAAGGGTAGAGCCCTAATCCAATAGGGCTAGTGTCCATGCAAAAAGCAAAGAGACTCTGCATGCGCAGGAGAGAGACTCCATGAGAACACGGAGAGAAGGTGGTCACCAGCAAGTCAGAGACAGGCACCAGAGGAAACCAAACCTGCCAGCACCTTGATTATAGACTTTTAGCCTCCCGAACGGTGAGAAAGAAGTTTCTGTTGTTTAGACCACCCAGTCCGTGATATTTTGTCATGACCTCCCTAGTGGACTGATACTGGGCTGATTTAAGATCAAGTGTTATACTAGAGAGAACTTTAAAAATGAGCCCAATTTTTTCGCTTTTTTCTGCCAGTAAATGCTAGAAATAAAGCTGTCATATTTTGCTCGTGGTAAGTCTGTTCCTTAGCAAACCCCTTGAACTCTCAAATGCTCTTTTGAGCAGGAAATGGGGTTCTGTTTGGCTGGACTTGCACATCACAGGTGAACTGCTGCCCCCACGGTAGGAAGGCAGGCTGCAACAGCTCATCTCTTGAAACCCATCCCCTCTCCCCTCACCTTTTCTTTCTAGTTTCCATCACACTGAATTCATTTTTAAATTCACATTTTTATTTTGAGAGTAAAAGAAGGTTGGGGGCAGATAAAGACTTAGAGGTCAATGTTTGTCAAGGGAAAATGTAGTCATCGGTAAAATTGAGTGAGTAGAATTTTACCCAACTCTGATTTGGAAGGTGACCTCCAATTTCAGCAACTTGGTGTATGGAGTATTGGATTTGTGACATTATCCCTTTCAGACTCTCATCACCATGAACACAAATTATACTTTAAATCCTTGAGTGATTCATCACGATGAACGTGGTGGAAGAAAGTTTTAAGATAGGCTTAGTTTTAAGAGCAGCTGGCTGCAGTCTTACCTCTCAGCTGTGAATAAACAGAAACATTATCATGACTGAGGCTACTCTGAGATAGATGTCATGTGATACTCCGTCCCACTTTCCTACCCCATGATGTTGAATTCTTTGCTCTGGCTTTGATGTTTTTCGGCTTGTCTGTCCCACCCAACTTACCTGCACTGATGCCAGGCCTTCTCAGCGTCACTCCCACCCCTTAAACTCACCCTTGCTGATCCTCTTCCCAGAAATACCTCCCTTTATCTAAATTCAGCCAGTTTTCAGAGATCACCTTATGTCCCTCCTCCTCTGGGAAACCCAGGAAGATACTCAATCATCTCAATCTTTGTTTTTCCCAAACTGCTTCAGCAATTCGTTATCACCACAACGTAAGTATCATATACAGTGTTTGATCTACAAATTATCCGTTTTATAACTTTATGCATTGCTTGTAGGTATGTATGCAGGCAGTCCTACTTAGCAGAAAAATTATGTGTTTTGGGAATAGACAGATTTGTGTTGAAATTCCAGATGTGGCATTCATGAGTAAGTGACTTAGGCAAGTCACTTCACCTTCCTAAGTCTTAACAACCTTGCAAAAAAGCATAATAGTAACTACTTTCTAGTGTTCTTGTAAGAATTAAATGACAAAATTTATATGGTATGTTATTGTTTCATTATATTTTAGTTTTTTAATGTAATTTTCATGATTTTAACAGTTATATAATGTGATGGAGGCTATGTTAACCATTTTGATGAAAGTATTTCAAATTGTATATAAAATCAGCACATTGTACCCCATAATTTCATTAAGGTAAACAGCTATTATTTAATAAAAAAATTAAAATTAAAATTAAAAAAAAAGTTATATAAACTTTTCAATTTACTAGGCACTTTGAAAATATAATCCATGGCTTATGAGCTCTTTTTTTTTCTGGGATGAAACTAGAACAAACCAAAGCATATAAAAAACACTGCCCTGCCCCAGCTGGAGCAGTTCGAGCACAAGGCAAGCTGAGACTTCATCTAGTCTCTACAGAAGAGAGCAGGAGGAAAGAGCAGCAGTAGTGGAAGAAAACTGCAACACGAATGTGCTTTAAGACTAGCTCCCGCAGGGGCCTCGGTTTGTCCAAGATACAAAGTCAGCATTTGATCAGAAATTAAGAGTCCTCAGGGCAGCCACACTGGTTGAATAACATCACACTTCCAGGAAGTCAGCCTACTTCAGATAAGATGCCATGAAGACAAGCCTCGAGCATCAGAGTCCCAGGGAGAAGCCCTGGAAGACACAGGAAGAGACGCATCCAGGTTCCAGCCAAGGGCTCTGGAGTCCAGGATAGAGTCTTGTTTCCAAGAGAATAGAAGCAGACACTTTGGCCAAAGTGATAGAGACCAGAAAAGACCTCTGAGGCCAGATGTGTGATCAGGCTGTTGGGAAGAAAACCAGACAGCAGATCCAATGTAACAAGACTAATTTTGGATCCCACCAGCTCTTCCTTTTGCCTATGCCCCTTTGAAAGTAGCTGACCACCTGGTAACCTTGGCCTAAAGTATGAGCCAAGGTAACAGGCAACAGCTCCTGACTCAGTAATGCACCGACTTTTCTCTCGCCCTTTCTGGCTTCCTGTTTCTGTGTGCCTGATAGCTCCAGCTCAGCTGATTGCTGATCTGTTTCTCCTCCATCTTTGGATAACTTATTCAATCTGCCTATTTAGGCTTAGCCCTTCATGCAGGTGCACGTCCCCAAATATCTTTCTTGGCTCTGAATGCGCAAACTTAATTTAAAGCAGTGTCCGCCACTCTTGGAAAGGTATCTACAGCACCTGCCTTCATCCCTGGAAGAGGTGCCACAACTCTCTAAATTAGAGCCAGCCTTCTGCACAGGCCAAGGGAAGTAGGATGGGGACTGACCTAAACTTCATGGAAAACATTTGTGATTTCAGTTTGGAGAGCTAGGGCAAGGTCACAGCTGACAGTCACATAAAAAGCCATCTTGATTCATTTGTTGGGAGACAACCTTGAACTTAAGAACATTGAGAAGGGTGGGATTTAAATTTAAACTTCAGGGTCTTGCCTTGGCTAGCTTCCTTAGTCTCTGAAACAAGCCATCTGTTTGACTTTCTCTGCCCACTTGCTTGCTGGAGGAATTGTTTGTCTACCTTCCCATCTGGCTAACACTCAGAGAGGAGAGGATAAAAAGATACCCAAGCATTTTCCAAATCTCTCCTGAAAGAATCAAAAGATTCCACTATCTGGAAATATATTTCCTGTCTTATCCCTTAGTCCCTTTCAGAAGACTTTTCAACATTTTCATTGGTTTCATTTTCCACTCAGTAAAATAGCGATGGTCTTCTTAGTACCACAATATAGTACAAAAACAAACAAAAAAATAAACCTTCAATTTATCTTGAGCCCTAAGTGGGATGGCCAGTAGGAGACACATGTCAATGAGGGAATATGTTCTTAAAGATTGGAAAAATTCCAAAGTAATAGCTCCATACTGGAGCACTTAAAAGAATTTCTCCCAATTGTTTTGTGCTACAAATAGCTACTTGTATAACTTCTAGAATGCTAACCATTTTATCCTTTCCTAGAGAGTATTTGTAGAGCATTTGAACCATGTTTCAAGTCTTGACTTCCAAAGCTGCTAGATAAAACCCACAAACTTATAAGCAGCTGGAGTAGGACAAGGAAAAGATGGGTGACTCTTAAGCAGAAAAACTTCCAATGGCTCTCCATTGAAAAGTTCAGCATTTTCTCATCCAGCACACTATGATACCCTTCTCAGTTTTATTCCTAGGTAGCTTTCTAGCCGTTTCTCCTTCCACTCTCTTCTGCGTGATTTTGTATCAATGTCTAGTCCCTGGAATTTGAAAAATATTCCAACACTCCACAGAAAGAAAAGTGTCCCTTCCCTGGCCCTAAGTCACGTGTTGCAGTGAGTAGTTCATTTCTTGTTAAGGAGATCTTAACATATCATATATAAACTTGATACACTTTACTCTGAAACCGGGATTTGCTCAAGTCTTGGTAGAGAGAACATTCTGAGATGTTCTGTACTGAGGAAAAGCCTTGCCCTAGAGCAGAAAAGCAGCTGTTATTCATTAAGCCCAACAAAAGCATTTTTAATTTTCACTGAGAAAATTCTACGAAAATCTTTTTTTGGGAATTCGTATAGAGCTGCTTCTACTGGCACCAACCCCTTCCCCTACTCTTCACTCATCCTAAGTTCCGGACTCAGAACTAAAACATACTATTTCATGAGTTTTTAAGTCCTTTCTAACATGTGGTCCTGGGAATGTGATTCCCCTCTTTCTCAGGGTACTGTCCCAAGTGTGCACGTATTTGTACATGTGCCTGAATGAGAGAGTATGTTTTCATACATCTGGCCAGACCCTCGTGATTTGTATATGCCATATTGCCTGCTGTTACTAAATCCTGGGACCTATCCTAATTCTTGGAGTTCTTGCCCCATTTTTCATTGTAGGATAACAAGTATCTTGCCTGTAATCTATTAATTGAATAATTGAATAAACTTGTTTCCCTCCGGCGTGAGCATATTGTTTGCACACAGTGTCATCCTGGGCCCTCCAGCTATGGAAGGCCTGCCAGATATGTTTATTAAACCCCCTGTGCTTGGAAAGAACACAGAAAACTGTCATCTAGAGCAATACAAAAGTGCCTATCTCAGCTGGAGATCTCGCTGTTATGAATAAAGGAAGAGTTTGTGGTACAGTTTTGAGATGTAAAGAGAAAAAGCTTCCCTATGGTGCAAATGTGTTGTAACCCTGAGGCGAGAAAAAAAATATTGAATTGTTGCTGGCAGTACAATGTAATTATTGAGTTAGCAGCAGCTATGTTTCTAAGCTTCTTAAGGTAAAAAATCACATTAATTTGGCCTTCTCCAAAGGACATTCCAGGTTGTTAAATGGAACTGTTGACACATTCTTCACTAATGAACCTAGCCAATGAACAGCCATTTCCACATAAGTCAAACGTTGGACAAGTTGGCAGGGAAAGAGGAAATGTGCTACTGTGGAGGCTGCCCTTGTGAGCTTGAGACCACGCTGCCTTGGGCTGTGTTTTCCAGACTCCGGAGGTGCAGGCATTTGACCTGGGTGGGAGCTGAGGGGGAGGCAGGATGGAACCAGCAATGCTATATTCAAAAGTCAAGTGAGTCAGAACCTGGCCTCTTCCCTTAGGACACGACTCATCACACACACTGGGTGAAGGGAATGAGGCTGTGGGTTTTTTCCAAGATGCTATCTTCTAGACTAACAAAACAGTTGGCTCCTGAAAAATGGCAGCTTTCATCTCTTCACTCTGACTTTTCAGGCCTGTAGCCATTTTTTTTTTTTTCGGGGGGGGGGGGTGTGTTTGAATCCACCACCTCCGGCATATGGGGCCAGCGCGCACCCTACTCCTTTGAGCCACAGGTGCCGCCCAGGCCTGTAGCCATTTTTTAGAGTCACTGCAAACTCCACCCTTGAATGATACTATCCCTGCCAGGCAAGGAAAGGAACCAGGGCTGCTCTAGGATCCACACTCAGATTCTGGGTCACCTGTGGTGGTCACATGTCACTATACATTATGCTCCGTCCTATATTCTTACAGTGGTGTCCTCCTTGAAATATAAGTAGGGAAAAAAGATCTGTGCTTCCTAATGCAGGTCTCAGCTGCAGGAAACTGGAAGGTTCACTTCGTGTGTTTTGTCTCACAGATACCAAAAAGATAATTTTCAAAGGTCAAAGCATGTGCCTCAGCCTCCCAGAGTGCTGAGGTTACAGGCGTGAGCCACCACAAAGTCTATTTTTTTCATCAACATAATTTAAGTCTACAGAAGTCTGCCTATAGGGCCAAGTGTGTTGTCAGATAGAAAAGGTTGAAAAACACTTGTCTATCAGGTGGGATCAGGGCAATGTGGTCAGCAATGCTCAACAAAGAGGAACAGCGGGTAAGGAAGTAAAGTTGATGATTCCTGGACTTGTTATGCTTCCACATCAACTAACTAATTCTAGGATGTGTTGTGATACAAGGTCAGACAATTTAAAAAAGTTTGTGAACTCATCCTAGAAAAAGTGCTACATACCTCATTGCTAAATACCACTTGAGTCACCAGCTCTAATGGTCATTCCAGAAAAATAGTTTCAAAATTGCTTTGAATGGTGGATTAAGTGGATTAAGCACTGGCATCAGTGCATAGCTTCCCAAAGGGTGTGCTTCACGATAACCATAGTGATAGTCAGCATTGAGGTATGTAGCACATTCTGTAGGATGAGTTCTCAAACTTAATTGCCAGGCCTCATATGAACAGACTTTGAAGCCACTCTGAACTGGATTTGCTTTCCTCAGACTTGTAGACATGAGCAAGTCATTTAACCTCTCTGAGCCTCAATTTCAACATTTATAAGCTGAATTTAAAAATGCTTAATTTGTAAGGATTAAATGAAATATCTATAAAAAGATTAGGATCATTATCTGGCAAATAGCAGAAACAATAAATTAGGCCATTGCTGTTTTTTTAAGTTAATTTTTAAAAAGTACCTTACAAGGAGGCACACGTGCGTATGTCGTGGAGCAGTCAAAGAGATTCTGCCTCACTTTGGAGTGATCAGGACTTTGTTTTTAAAGTTCTTGCAGTCTGAAATGTTTCTTAACTCACCTCAAGCATACACCAGCAGGATGATAATTCAGTAGACCTGGAGCCTCGCTCAAAGCCAACTCTGATCAAAAAAAGTTAAAAAATAAATAAATAAAAGAATATACCTACTGTGCTTTGAACTTCTTTTTTTCATCACCCTTGGTAGAGTGCTGTGGCATCACAGCTCACAGCAACTTCCAACTCCTGGGTTTAATCGATTCTCTCGCCTCAGCCTCCCAAGTAGCTGGGACTACAGGCGCCCGCCACAACGCCCAGCTATTTTTTGGTTGCAATTGTCCTTGTTGTTTGGCAGACCTGGCCTGGATTTAAATCCGCCAGTGCTGGTGTATATGGCTGGGGCCTTAGTCGCTTGAGCTACAAGCGCCGAGCCTTAGTGATAGTTTTTAAAATGCAGTCTTTAACACCAATATTGGGCAAGTTGGTTAGTAGTTTTATTGGGGAAGTGGCCCCATAAATTTAGGACTTTGCTCTGATCAGGAGGAAGGAGATACCCAGAGTTCTAACAGATGTGAGAAGAAAGAATGAGAATGGCAAAGGGATAAATATCTCATTTGTGAAACTAACTTCTTCAGAAGCCCCTAAAGTTGAATTTCTACACTTAGTGAATCTTAAAGAGACAGAGGCGCTCTCCAGGACTTGCCCTGTGACTGATGAAGCGCTTTGGTGTTTCGGTGCTGTATGATGTCCTTAGAAGGTAGCTCCTTACATAACATTACTTGATGGTCTATCGTGTGGCAGATCATTTAGAAATATTGCCTATTTATTGAATTCAGTGCCTTGCAGTGAGGCATGGGGAACCGAGTTCAGAGAGGTGGTCACTTGCGCACAGCTCACGATATTTGACTATAAATTACGACCTTACCCCTGTATTGTGCTGCCTCTATTAGGGCACAGAGGCAGGTATTTTTCCTCCTTACACCTTGTCAGTGCTTCCCAGCATGCTTTGCAGCAGGGAGTGTAACAATAGTCCACCCTAAAGGGAACAAAAGCAGGGATAACTGTGTTATGTACCTTGGTATTATTTGCATAGCCAAATAAAGCTATCTTGCTACAGATGTAATCTTCGATAATTTATTGATGTAAAAGTGGCCTCAGGTACCAGGTTTTTGGCAGCTGTTACACTGTCAGAGTACACTGTAGAACATGGCACCCATGAATATTTCATGTGGAGAAGAAATGGAAAAATACACCTTTCAATATATCAGTTCTCAGCCCTGATCTTCATTACTGAAATATGAATCGAATCCCATCCCTGAATTTGATCAACCCAAACTGTGCAAACTGAGAGCTTCCTAAATTGGATTTTAGCAAGGAATTGATTTGAGTCCTAATTTTTGTTGAGCACATCAGCAGCTTATGTCAGCCCATACTGTAGTGGTAGGTTAGCGACCTCAGTGATATGTTGGAAGCTACAGACTTAACTATCAATAGGATTGGCTTGGCCCTTTATCCTTCAGCGGCAGATAAATAGAGCCCCATTCAGTAGGTTCATTGTGCAGGGATTTGTTGGAGTTTTATTTATGCAGATTTGGAAGCAGTTGGAGATCATCGACATCCAAACACCCTCTGTCAAATATTTCTCTTCCATTGTTGGGTTATTAAAATATGGGTTGGGAGGTTGGAGGATTCTGTCCTTTTTAGAAGCAAATACTTAAAAAAAATAATAATCAAAAGGGCATTTTTTTTTATTTTGTTTTGTTTTGTTTTTTTGTTTTTTGTTTTTTGTTTTTTTGGTATCCAGGGTACCTCTGAGTAGTAGATTTTTGATCTCTGGCCCATCCTCAAAACTGAAAACCAGCCCTCCATTTCTCCAGGGCTTTCTCTTTTCATCACTTGAAGACCAGTGGTTATGTGATTTGGAGCCACTGAGGAACGTAGAATGATATCAGTTCAAAAGTATTGGATATCTATGAAGCACTTTGCAAGATATTGCAGGATTTTCGGGGCTTTCTATAGAACTACACAGAAGTATTGCTGAGTACTTTGCAATGTGAATTCCTGCAATTTGCAGGAATTTGCCACGCTTTCCAGGTGATCATACTAGGTAAGTGCTTCATTTTTATCTCAATTGGTTTGATTTTGTGCTTTCATTATATTATTGCATTTAGGTTTTGCATACTTGGGGGTTTACATTTTTAACCTGTCTCTAATCCTGTCTCCTCTGATGAGCACCTGACTCAGCCTATCTGTGTCTTTAATTGGTGTTCTCTTCAACTCTATATGCTAAATTTCAATTTCATGATCTACCTAAGAGACAGACAGTTTAATCAATGTACAAGTTACTCTACTTATTTTAAATAAATGCCTTTCAGACTTAGTAAACACCATTAGGGGGAAGAAGGATGCTTTAAAATAAGGTAAGTGATTTATATTTTTGCAAATGAGCCTTAACTCATTTAGAGCCTTAAACTCATTTAAATAATGAAATACTTATATGACCCTACAAAATTATTTGTAGGTAAAGTGTACTTTTGTTTTCAGAATCACATAATTGAGCAAGATTCCTTTAACACAGATTGAAAGGTATATTCTTGTTAGTAGCTGCTAAATCTCTCTGTAATATTCTAGCCTTCCAAATTTAGGATGCTAAGATAGCTCCCTCTCATAATATTTACTACATCAAAAATGTATTTATTAAACTAGAACAGTTTAATTAAGCTTCTTAATTCATTTAAGAACCAAAACTCTAGTTTTTAAATATATATTATATATTTAAATATTAATTATATATTTAAAACTATAGTTTTTAAAATATATATATGTGAATATGTATATTTTATGTATATATATATATATATATATATATATATATATATATATACACATATGAGTGGTAAATAAATATTTAGTTTTATGGATAAGCCTAAATGCTTCAATTAAACTTCTAGAACTACTTAAGTTATAGTCAAAAATAAATGCAGATGCTAGGAGCATCACAACTTATTTCTAAGTGATAAACTCTGGGAGACTCTCTTGTTCCATCCCAATGAGAATGTGATGACTTTCGGTTTTACTCTTCTGTGCCATGTTGTTATACCTGAGCTAGGACAGAGTCAGAATTAAAACTCAAGCCTTTTGATTCTTAGCCCAGGGCTCTTTCCATTATTACGTCTCTCTTAATGCTTTACTTCAGTACTGATATATAACTAATTAAACAAAACATGAATATCTGGTTTGTTCACTTTTAGGAGAATTACATATGTTCTCTTTTCTGTCAACTGTTAAGCTTAGTTTTTAGAGCTGGAGTACTGGAGTTTTATGTTGGTTGATCAGAAACGATAAAGCATCAAGGTATTACAAAAGATCACTAGTTACCAGAGGCTATTTTGTTTTGCTTTGTTTTGAGACATGGCCTTGCTATGTTGTCCAGGCTGGCTTTGAACTCCTAGGCTCAAGTGATCTTGAGTAGCTGGGATTACAGGCAGCGCCATCGTGCCAGGCCAGAACCTCTTTCCCTGAAAGAATCATGGATGTAGGTATGGAAACCATGTATATTGAATTTTTCTAGGGGGTCCCAGTTTCATATACTCTTTTCTCTTTTTCTCAGAAATGTATTAATACTGACCAGATAGTGGAACCAAATTTCGTGGCTCAGAAATATGGTTATTTAACTATACGATTTCTTTAAAAGATAAGTCTTTAGTAAATTTAAACCATTGTTGGATTCAAAAAATAATCATACTCAAAAATATCTTATCTGTAGAAGCCTCAAATTTCACCATTTGTCAAAATTTTAGTTAAGGCACTAAAAATCTCCCCTTTAAACGTCTATATAATCATAATATTAATTACCATTTACTGAATGCCTAGGGAGGGCCAGACTAAGTGCTTTACATACATTACATTCTAATCCCCTAGCTGGTCATTCAAAATCTACATTATTATCCTTATTGTAAAGATAAGGATAAGCAACTTACCAAGGCCACACAGCTAGTAAGTCCTAGTGCCAAGGCTTGAATCCAGGTCTGCGCATTTCTGAAGCCTTTTCATTTTCCCTGTAAGATAAAGTAATGAATATATGAAATGCACATTACTTTAAAACTAATGCTGATCCACGGAAGTTGCCACTAGCGGGATGTTTGTTGCTGTAGAATGCAAAGATTTGACTTCAATTCCTTCATAGTTTTGCCTCAAATCCCACAGCTTCTCCTTCCTCACTCTGTATTTTGTACTCTTTGGCCTGCCAGGACAAAATTAGCCCTTTTTGGTTACTCAATCTGTTCCCCTTCATTCAAATGTAGGCTTTTGATATAGAACCAAAGACTGAGAATTTTAGCAACATCTGGTGACAAAGAAGGGACACCCAATCACCACCTGTCAGGCAGTTACAGATAGAAGAATGACCACAGCTGAGCCTACATTGGCCATGTGTCAATATGTCTCCTCCTAAGGCTGCATTGTCCTAGGGTGACCTGAACTCCAGGCTCCTGTGCAGTGATTCAGGCTTTTCCACCAAAATTGAATCAAATTTCACTAGCATGAGCAGAGTCCGCACGTGGCCTCATGCCATATCCAAGCAGAGGTGAGGTTATTTGTATGTGATCATCTTGTAATTTGTGTCACACAGTGGCTGGATGGTCAAGGATGATCATAGCCTTGCACCTGTTGTTCTTCAGACCTACCTCAGGGCCTTTGCACAGACTTTTTCTTCCTCCCATTCTGCCCAGTTGATGTCTGCACATCCTTCAGGACTTGGTTTAGATGTTACCTCCCTTGACCTTCAAAACTTGACTTAATGGTTTCCTATGCATCAAATTAGTAAGTGTTCCTCTCATAGTAGTTACCACTAATGTGGAAATGACGTTTTAATATTTCCTTCTTTCCTAGAAGACTAAGATCACCGAAGGCAGGGACTTAGAGACAACATTGTATCTATTTGGGAACATGGCTCTGGGGTCAGACAAAACTAGTTTTAAATCCCGACTTTAGCTTTACTTACTTACCTTACCTTGGGTAAGGTTACCTTTGAATTAAAGAACCACTCTGAGCTTCAGTTTCCTCCTCATCAAGACCAGGATGATAATGAAAACCATCTTGTTGAGTTGCTTGAGGATTTACTGCCTGCAGTACAAAAAGCTTGAGACAGAACTTGGTAAATAAAAATGTACAGTAAGAGTCTAGCTAGTCTATCCATTGTGCACATTTCCTGCTGTAATACTTGCTTCATAAATGTATTTGGAATACGGATTGTATTAGAGACGTGGAGGAAGAACAGCTGACCCATGTTACATATAGTTCCACCACTGGATCTCAGAGAGATCGCAGGTCATTTGCTGTCTTTTTCTGTGCTACTGGAAATAGTTGATAATTGCTAGTTTAGTGCTAGAACCCCAGATTCAACTTCAATTATCACCTACCCACGCTTTTTTTGCTCCAAATTATCAGGAAAGGGAAGAGTAGGACATATGGAAGCTGCAAGTGAACATGAGCCCCACGGTCTGTCTGGGGCACACTGGACATTCCCATGAGCCCACTATCCTCACCATGTCAGCCAAACCACAAGCACAGGGACCCTGGGAATTCTAATTTTTATTTACTCTGTCACTGCCGGTATATTGTACAGGTCTACCATGTAGCACACACTCAACACATAGTTGCTGAATGAAGTACTTAACACCCCCAAAGTTTGAATGAGCCCAGTTTTTCTTAGGAGCCATTCTACCCTGTAATTCATCAGTTAGGTGACGGAGAAGACATCTTCTTACAGAGCCTGAATTCATCTCACTTAAGTTCTAAAAGGTTCCCTCTTGTTCTAGTATTTTCAAGATTTAGTGAACATGTTGACATTGACCATGCTACTTGTGGTTTATATATTTTATCCACGTGCTGCCCATTTTGGCTTTTTAAGCTAAAATGACCTAAACCTTTACTCCTGCCTGCACATGGAGTCCCTGTATTCGTTGGAGTTATGTTAGCTTAGCCCTGCCCTTCTTGGCTCCCTCCTAGACCCCCAGGGCCAGGGACTGTGCAAAGTTCTGAGCATACTGACCAGTTATGGTGCAGTCACACTTTCTCTGTAGTTGGCCAGAGTCAAAACCTCCCATTAGGAACAGCATATTTTAGGATTAGTTGTGGTTTGGATTTTTATTTCATTTATTTATTTTTTTGGTAATCACCTTTTTGGAGAAGCTGGATTTGTACAGGCCTCTTGGGTGCTTTCCTATTGCTTTCTGCTCCAAGGCTTCTCACCACATGCGTGAGCCACTCCCAGGCCCAGGATAGTGATCCTCACCTCCAAGCCACTACAGGGAAAGCAGTGTTATCTCACGGGTCTCAGCATGTTATCCACCCGAGTGGTTGCGAGCCCCTGGTTTCTTCTTCCCAAGAGTCCAGGGCCCCAGATCTTGCTCTGTTTCTGCAGGATGCTCTGGGGAGCGCTGGAGTCCAGAGATTTGGGTTCAGCTTGATTCTGCAGCATTCCAGCTGCATGGCCTTTGTCTGAGTATTTGAGCTCATTCCTATACCTAAAAAATGAGGTCAAATATATTACCTTACAATTTTTCTGTGTGGGTTAAAGAATACTATACATGGAAACATTTTATAAATAGTAAAGTACGTTTAAATAGTAAATGTGAACAATTATTCATTATCATCGTGATGACATTGAGAGAATTTGTGTGCAGACACTGCACTATACAATCTTCTCAAAGAGCTGGGCCACCAGAACTTAAACTTCTCACTCAGTGAGAACTTGATTAAAGGTAAACGGAACTGTTTATGCAATAGCAGTGTCACTTTCTTTTCTTTTTTTTGTTTTGAGACCGAGTCTCATTATGTCACCCTCGGTAAACTGCTGCAGTATGACAGCTCCCAGCAACCTCAAACTCTTGGGCTTAAGCGATTCTCTTGCCTCAGCCTCCCAAGTAGCTGGGGCACAACACCTGGCTATTTTTTTGTTGCAGTTGTTTAGCTGGCCCAGAGCCAGGTTTGAACCCGCCACCCTAGGTGTATGTGACTGGTGCCGTAACCACTGTGCTATGGGCGCCGAGCCCAGTGTCATTTTCTTGAAGGCAAGAAACTGGCTTTGTCTTAGGCTTAGAGTTGGTGATAAAAAAAATGTTAAGGAAACAAAGAAAGCAACCTTAATCAACGGTTCTATTTAGTCTTCTTTAGCTGATGTGCTGTAGTTGAACTAAAAAATGAAGACTGTTTTCTGTGAACAGTTCACTCTGTAAATGGCCACACGTTTCCATTATCTTTCCGATCAACACACATTGATTGGATATTTGTTGTGTGGGTTAGTATGATGTTTATCTAACGGTAGTTTTCCTGTTGTTAAATGAAGACTTTTGTTATTACTTGAATAGCATAATACAGAGTTAAAATACAACTCTGAGTATAAAAAAGCAAATAAGACATGTTCCCTATTTTCAAGGCACTTACAATTTAGTTGGGAAGAGAGATAAGTAAACAACTCACGATAATACAAGTCAAAATAAAATACAGAGATAAACAAAACTTGAAAGCCACACTATGATATTATATAATGGGTGATTGTGATTGGAGCTCATGGGAGGTGGGAAAGGACAGGAGGAGACCTTCCAAGAACAGCATGTTTGGGGAGAGAATTCTTAAGTAAACAAAGCAATTCCCATTTTAATAGATTCTCTTATGTTAGTGATGTTTGATCTTAATGTTAAGAAAGAACAGGATTCTTTTATTCAGTATGGACGAAGAGAAGACTTCCTAGCTCAGAGAAGCTTAGTTTGTGCAAAGGATGTGCTTGGTAGAAGGATGGGAAGCGTTCAGGGGGGTGATGCAAAGAATTTCAGTAAGACACTATAGGCTAATTTGTGGAATGCCCCCATTGCACAAAGAAAGAGGCAGAGTGACTTTATTTCAAGAGCCATGAGAACCTAAAGAAGCCTACAGGAAGAATCATGACACGATCCAAGGGAAGGCAATTTTGGTGGCAATTCAAAGACCGGATCTAAGACACACAAAAAAATGTTAATGATGTGAAACCACAAGGGGTTGTGGATACCGTGGTAGAGGAAGGTGATTATACATTGACAAGGCAGGAAAAGTGGTGGGGACAGTTTGTTTGGTCCTCATGTTGGTGGACCTGATTTGTGGACCAGATGGCACCAGCGTTTGATTGTTATGCCTCAATTTTTTTTATTGTCTTTTTAATTTTTTTTATTGTGTTATGCCTCAATTTTGAACTCAGACTACATTGTGCTTTATAAGGAGACATAGAAAATATAAACCATTTCAATAGCCTCATACTTAACTCCAATACTATTTACATTTTTAAGTCAAATGATATTAAATCAAATAATTGCTAGCTGATATGTTTAGCTGTAGGTCTTCGCTTCTAAAAGTTAGGAGTGTGTTTCCTTATTTACAAACTGTATTTTCCACTCTTTATATCCCAATTCAAATTCCACTTCCTCCAACAAGTCTCTCCATTGATACCTTCCAAGTAAACCTTCCTGTCCTCTGGACTCTCAGAGAAAATCTCAGGGATTTGACCTTAGCTGGGCCATATCTAGTTTTGAACAGAGAGAAGATATAGTCTACGTCTAGTGCACTAAGAAACTCAGCTCGTCCATCCAGCACTAATGCTGGGAAGCGCCTGTGGGGGCTGGGCAGGTATGGAGCATGTATGAAAAGATACTGCAGCATCTTATTTTTTTATGACGAAGAGAAGATTGTAGACGTTGACAAATGTTATTTAAAAATGTTCCAATCCTAGGCCAGGTGTGCTGGCTCATGTCTCTAATTCTAGTATTCTGGGAAGCCGAAGAGGGTGAATTGCCTGATCTCAGGAGTCGGAGACCAGCCTTAGCCAGAGTGAGACCCTGTGTCTAAAAATAGCCGGGTGTGTGCTATGCACACACAGAATGCACAGGAACAGAAGAAGGGAGTTCTAGGTCTGTCCATTACTGATTTTGTGATCTTGAGAAAGTCATCTGAACCTCAGTTTTTCTATCTGTGAAATGGAAATGATGATATCTCTCTCACAAAATTGTGAGGAATTCAAGAGAATCACCCATATAAAGCATTAAGGATGTGCCTGCCACACAATAAATTCCAAAAAATTTCATAAGTATTAGTGTAGAAACATACTTTCAAAATAGTACAAAGCAATGTAAATCAAACCATTACCGTTATTAAATGTGATGACTATTCTGCAGAAATACGAGCACCTTATATTTGAGTAAAGTAGCGTGAGATAAAATAATTACAGTCTGTACATGGCTATAATAATGCTTTTATTGGGTACATTTCTTTACAAATATTGATGGCTCTCTAAATCTTTAATTTCTCTTTTTCCATTAGGGATGTCATAAATTTTAAGTATTTAAAAAGTTATATAATTCATACAAAATTGTTTTTCAGGTATCTTCCAAATAGGAATTTTCTCCCCAAAATGTAGACTAGGTTTGCATTTTTTACACTCAAATGACAATGTGTTCCCCTTATTGTCACCCTGCTGGGTTGCTAGGATGATCTGTCCTGCACAGGTCACCAGTTTGGAGGCTGCAGGCCCCCAAGCCAGGTGCCCCTGCTGCCCAGTGGGACCTGTCCATGCTCCTTCTCGGGAGGCCACGTGCTTCCCTTAGTCCTGTCAGCGCCTTGCTTCTCAGTTATGTCAACCGGGTGGCTCCCGGCTACGGCAGCTAGTCTCACTTTCAGATACGCCCTATTGCTTCATCTGGAAAATATGAAGGGGAGAGAAGAGTGGGTATGGTGGGAACGCATTGGAAGGAAAGAAGGACAGTGAGCAGCATCGGCAAAGCGACCGCCCTGACACACACAGAGTAGGCTGCCTGGCTGCAAGGGAGGACTGGAGGGAGGACTGAGCTGGGGTCACTTTTGGAGAAAGGTAGAAGGGTCTCACTGGCTGTGTTACCAGTGGACAAGGAATACTTACCCCAAACTCACAGGGTTCTCCTTCTAAAAGTTTCGAAGGGCTGTAGACAGATCTTTGGGGTAGGGAAAAGGAGAAGGATTAAAGTGACAGACTTAAACCCTCTACCTGCCGTTAGTGAAGGGAAACTCACACGTTCACATACCTAAGATATGCACAGGTACAAAGGAAAGTATATTTTTAAATAATAGGAGCTTGTACTGAATGCTATTAAGTCTTGCCTCCACTGTTATCTGTAAAAAGAAATTAAGAAACCCACCTCATTTACAAAAAATCTTTTATTTTTGCTCTGGCATCATGGTATCTGCCAAAGCCATGAATTTCCAGTATGATAAAGGAAAACTATGCTTTTTACCCATGTTAATTCTGGGTAATTATAACCAACTGGGTTTATAACAAACTGAACTGCCTTGTCCCAGTAAACCTCCCAATCTGAGAGCAAGTAAGAATGCTGGAGATGGCAGGCATTTTAAGACTGACAGAGTTTGAATCTTTTCTTAGCCACCTTGAGTGTCTTGTGTGACCTTGTGTCTAGGCCTCAGTTACTCGGGCTTTAAAGTGGGGGCAGCCATAGTAGTCACCCTAACGATGAACTATTATAATGCCCTAAATCTATATCTACATGGTCTGGCCTATAGGAGGCATTTAATAAACAAACCTTGCTATCTAAAGGGTAAAGCTGGTGTGAATTCAATTGGGATAAATATGTCACCATCATTAGAATTTGAAACATAATGCAGAATATTTATTAAAATGTGAAAACGTATGCTGCAGTTGATTTAGGAGAGCTTTGAACACACACGTCATACTGTCTTTACAATCTATTTAGCTTCTTTATTTGATTTAGCTGAGGTTTATTTGAGTTTGAATGATGGAGAGGGATATATTTGGTCAATTTTGATAATTTAGGAAGCACAGTCCTTTGTTTCAGGTCCCCAGTTTGGATTCCTGAAGAGATCATCCCAGGTAAAAAATCTTCTGAAAGCAGCACAGGCAGGTTCTGCATCTGAAGGAGCCATGCAGGCCCTTTAACCTGCACAGGAATGTTTCAAGGGTAACTAGAAAGTGCGTAAGAGGATTCAGACATTCTGCCACGTATGTTTAAATTTCTCGCATTTCCAAATGAGAGCACCGTCATGTGCAGAGCAAAGAGCCTCAACAAGACAAGGACCCTCTGCCGCGGCATTGCGGAGCTAAGTGTGCAGTACCCAGAAAGTAATCCCCGAACAAGTGAAGGAGGAGAACAGAGGCTGAGGCTCTGTATTTGCAAATGAGACTGCAAATAGGAACTCGATCTGCTCAGGTAATTTTACCGAGTTCTAAACTGCAAGTGGACTACCCCGTAACCTAAGCCTGTTGCTAAATGTCTGTGGAAGCCCCCTCCTCCCCCCAGAGCACAAACATGGGGGACACTGACCTGCTTTCTAGCTGCCTGGCTGCGAGTGGAGAATCATGAGCTTACTGCAGACATTGCTCTAGCAGGGCAGTCTGCAGAAAGGACCTTCAGGGACAGGCGCCATCAGTCCACTCAGAAAATAAAATGCTGGGAAGATTGCAGCTGGATCAATAGCAGCAGGGATGCCAGGCTGCAAGCCAGAGAAAGACAGTGACAGTGACGGTTTCTTATTCAAGCAGAGCCTGCTTCAGCTTACCAAACACACTGAGGAAATAATCTGTTATTATTCCCCTTTTATGGATGAGGAAACTGAGGCTCGATGGTTTAGTAACTGGCCAATGTCACAGCTAGTCTCTAGGTAAGCTACAGTTTGAACTAAAATTTGCCTGAATACAGAGCCTCTGTTCATTACTGCAGAAGTATAAGAATGTGGTAATAAAATAAGATGTATTATATGTGTCCTGTCTGTCCTGCAAGCATCTTCCTTATGTGGCAAGGCTCAGCAGACCTAAAAGCTGCTCTTAACTTTACAGAGATCCTTAAATGGGCTTTTTAAATTTTTTCTCTAATTTTTTTCTGATATCTCACTCCACTCTTTAAGGAAAATATTTAAAAGGCAGTATGACCTATCATCCCTTTACCTACCTCTGTCTGCTATTTTAAAAATATTTAATAATTTGTATGTCCTAAAACTATTTTCTTTCAGGTTGAGAACTAATGGAATATTACCTGGGTTATAAGCTAAGCTACTGTAACAAGGTATCTGTGATAAATAATAGCAGAAGTAAAGTGGGAGTTTATCTCTATCTCCTAAGGATCCAGAGGACTATGGGTCACGCCCAGGGGGCAGTTCTAACATCCTTAATGCCTGTAGCAAGGCTGTTCCAGCAGTCACCACTTCCCAGGCAGAAGGAAGGACGAAGTTGAAAATCCATGGCGAGTGGTTCATCATTAAGGAGATGACCCAGAAGTGGCACACATCACTTCAGCTCTCACACCATTGGCTCAAATGCATCCTCTTGGCTACACCAGGTTACAAGCCTGGGAAATGCACACTTTGGTTGGATGGTCAAATCCTTACCTCAAACTCAGAGTCTTCTATTACTAAACAGAAAAGGAGTTAGCACCACTAGTGTGGTGCTAACTACCACAAGGTGATGGAAGAATTAGGTGCCAAGACTTAACCGAGCTACTTCTGCGCAATGAGCTCAGCCCCTGAGATCTTTGGAACTAAACAAAGACATCTAAAACAATCCTCAAGTCAAATTTGGCTTGTTGGCTTCTGGGACACTTAGAGCCTTTCACTGGAAACATTTTTGTGGTTAGACCTATATCAGATTAATTGGTTAGGTTGCCAGTTAATAAAAGAAAAGATATTAGGGCAAGTTGTTTATGAAGAGCTGAGAGATGTTGTGTTTGTTTCTCAATGTGGATAGATATTATGTTGATATCAGTATCCATGCCCTGAATTTTGGGTTTGTTTAGGAATAATAGAATAAAATTGCTGGAAGGAATCCCATCCAACCTCCTATTTTAATAGCCAGAGGAGGGAATGAAGCTCAGAGTGGTTAAATGACTTTCCTAAGTATCAGCTGATGAATGGAAAAGCATATTGCAAAAACATTGTGTTTGCAGTCATGCGTATTCAGTGGTAATTGAGTGGAGGAATGAATGTTTGAATATTGAGTGGACATGGTGAGCCAAGTGAGCAGTGCTGAGAAGGCCAAGGAGACAAAGATGCGATCCACTGGTGAACAGGTATACGGCAGGTCACCAGGCCGTCGTGCTTGAATTTTCTGTGATTTAACTTTTAAATGGGCCATCTTGAATGAGACATTTGTATCTAATTTTCCCTGGGAACTGTTTTGGTTTTACCTCTAAACACACCATGAGACAGCGCGCAGTTTCCCTCTGCTGAAGCTCTGCTTATTCCCGAATCCAATCAGGTCAGGTCAGATACCTTGAAAACCATGAGCAGAGTCTTCAAAGGAAACCTAGCACAACTCTTTGAAAATGTATTTTTCCTATTATTAAGACAGGGCACTGTCTTGCTGAGCTGTTTTTTCCTATACCTCGATGTGTGTTTCATGAGTCACCTGTGCTCAGCCTGACAGCAGAGCAGTTCAGAAGGTCACAGCCTCTTCCTGCCTCTGAAAAAAATGCACATTCCTGGATCGAGGGTATTGTTTTATTAGAAGAAAACTAATTAGGTTAAAAAGTACGTTAACGAGCTCTGTAGCAATCCATATTCAGTAAACAAAGAAGAAAGGATAACAAGGAGAAAGAAGTCAAAAACATAACGAAAACCTTAGAAAGTTGCATTTCCGCACATAAAACTATCTGAAGAAAACCAGAGAGAAAAATTAATTTGCTTCTTCGGTCCTTAGAGCACTGATTCCCAACCTTGGTTGTATGACACTCCAGGATGTCCCCAATTATCTCAACAAATGTCATGAAATGTTCCAAAGAAGTCTCAAAATTAAATTAGTTTTATTTCATTTAAAAATAGACAGCCAGCAGCTCTTTCGGGAGGAAGGGAACCAAGCTATTGATTGGCCGCCCAGCAGCCTGCACAGGTTGCCAAGCGCCAGGTTGGGGCTGACGAAAGCCACGCTGCCATTTTGGAAGGAAAAATTTTAATACTTATCTAGACATTCTTATTCCAGTAATCTCCTGAGATTTGTTTCTAAAATTAGAATAATAACACAATAATGACATGTTTGAGATGCTTATTTCACAACTTGACCGTACAGGGTTCAGGAGAGCGAATTGGTGAGAACAAGAGACTGGGAATCAGATGTTCCTGCGTTGGTAACTGGCTTGGCCACCTAATTGTGGAGGGATCTTCCTTTCTTCCTGTATTCAAAGAGGATAATAGTGACAACTGGCTCTTAGAATGTGAGAGCTTCAGAAAGCTGCTTAGAGGTCGACTGTATTCTGTCACCTAAGGAACGAGGAAACCCAGGCCAGGCCAGAGGAGGTTGCACTTCCACAGCTGGTCAGCAGGTTAGGGACTGCGATTCCCAGTCAGCCAGACTGGAATTCTCCTCTGCTGTGTAGAATAAGCAAGATGCAAAATTAGGAGAAGAATTGAATTTTTTAACCAGTTTCCTGCTTTGATTTTCACTAAGCTAGATAAATCTCAAATACGCCACTCTCAAATGTAGAGAGCAAGTTCCAGGGGAGTAAGTTCTTCCAGTTAATGGCACAGAACATTTAAGGAAATGGATTTTGTTTTCAGGTGAACCTTGAAGTCATGCTGAGTGGAGGCATAAAGAAAAGTCATAAATACAAGCCAGGACTTCAGGCCTCCCTGAGCAATTACACATATTGGGACATCCATTCGGTCTTTACCTGAACTCTACTGTGCTCAGGAAAGTCCATGGTAGCCCATTAATGACAGAAATGGGGTGCCTAAGATGCCAGTTAACACTATTAATAAATTATTTGCTTAGGGAAAAAGTTATAGTTCAATTTTATGCTATATTATACACTTTTGACAAAGCAATCTGTTTAAGAATTATTTAAGTGTCCTAAATATTTGTCCCTTTTCCCCCTTCTGTTAAAATCATAGAATCTCAGGGTTTAAAATGGTCAGTTTGTCCAACCTCTGACTCAAAAAAAAAAATCCCTCCTCTGGCATTCCAGCCAGCTAGACTCCTCTTGGCCACCCTCAGTAACAAAGTAGTGTCTGCACATATAACTCTCTAATAGAAAAGAAAGTCCCAAAACAGGGCTTGGAAACAGGGCGAATGCACCTCAAAGATGTTTGGCTAAATCAGGTTCTATTGAATAAAAATCACACTCCCACCTCAAGTCTCCACGCTGGGCAGCCCACTGGGGAGCTTCCCTCCCAGGTGCCTTTACATGTCAGACAAGAGGCCGGCATCACGGTGCCGTCTCAGCTGCGCCCAGGGCAAACACAGTGCTGTGGGCAAAATAAACAACAGGCTAATAGAGGAGGGATCAAACAAACAGCGACTGCACTTTTCTGAACAAAATGCCCCAGGTAGGAAGGGCCTAAAGATGAAAAGAGCACGTCAGCCACCTTCGTCTGCTCACCTTTAGAAGGTAATTAGACAGGGTTGGTATAGACTCACTTTAAAGCAAGAAGCTCTGGTCTTCCTTCACGTACATGCAGTATCAGTCAAGATGCATCCAGGCAATCCAACCGCTCAAGTGGAACATTTGATTAAATTCAAATTCTACTAAGCCCTGGTCGCAAATGTGACCCAGCAGCCTCACTCTCGGGGGTTGCTGTGAGGTGTTCGGTAGTCTTGCAGTGTGTGGGTAAAGGGGAAAGTATGAATAACCACAGGGAGTGCTCAGGGTGTTTCCATGCCAGACAGGAGACCAGGAGATTCTGTCAAAATATTTTTCTTTTTGATTTGTCCCTTTTCACACTAAGTGTTATGTTTGAATTTTTAGCAACCCTTAAGGAATAGTATAGTAATTTTTCTGGGTTGTATTTAGAACCATTTCAGAATCCTTGACATGGCCTAGTTATAAGAATCAATAGATTCAACATTTGTCTCTTTATTGTATGCCAGGTGCTGGCATATAAATATTAATATAAGTAAAAATTATTTCTGTTCTCAGAGGCTATGCGGAAGGTAGAAATGGAGATTAAACACAAAATGATGTTTCGTCCTCTTTTATTTAAAAAAATCACATACTCCCAGTTGGATTATAAATGTGTTTGCCATAACATTCCATGTTCCATAAGGCACACTAAGTGGTTATATGTTTTATCTTAACTGCTCTTATTTATATTTATAAAAGGAAACAGGTTTCAATGAGGCCTTGTTGTTGACCAGCTGTAACCTTGAAGGAGCATTTAATATCCTTGAATCTGTAAAATAGAATTAGTAATTCAACCCTGAAGGTTCTTAAGGCTCTTGAAATGTATGGAGCACTGAACAAACAGCTGTTCAATAAATGGTAATAATTATCAATTACTTCATGTTTTAATGGTTCTGAGAAGTGTCCAGTTTCAGGTACAAAGCATTTAGATAACATTTGAGATAATTTTGACGATAAAAATATGTCCACAAGATAATTTTTCCAATTTTTTATATTACCTCTTTGCACTTTTTAATCATGCAAATGTACAAAGTGACAAGAATAACATATTTTGTAAAACTTATAAAACCAGAGGAGAGAACATTACCAGTAGCATTGCCTTTTTGGAGAGTTTTTAATATTAAGTTAATTCTTAAGGTTTATGATGTGATTGTCATTTATTTTATTGCTAAATTCTTTATTATTTATTATTTTTATAGAGAGACACAGTTTTATTTTGTCGCCCTTGGTAGAGTGCTGTGACGTCACAGCTCACAGCAACCTCCAGTTCTTGGGCTTGGGTGATTCTCTTGCCCCAGCCTCCCGAGTAACTGGGACTACAGGCACCCACCACAACACCTAATTTGTTGTTGTTGTTGTTGTTGTTGTAGTTTGGCCGGGGCTGGGTTCAAACCCGCCACCCTTGGTATATGGAGCCAGCGCCCTACTCACTGAGCCACAGGCGCCACCTAGTTTATTGATAAATTCTTATTTCCTGATTATCGTAACAGATAATAGTTTTTATACAGTATTTGTGAGAAAAAGTAACAGGAAGGGTGGAATACCTGGGTATTATGGTAGAAGAATTATGAGGAGGGAAGCTATTGCTTTTCTACATCTACATTTAAATATGCCCTCACTGCCACTCACATGCAGGAGCTCAGGCTGACCCATTGTCTCGGTGGGAAACATTTTTGCTCTATGGTTTCATAAAACACATTAAAATTGCATTTTATTAGCACTTTGTAAATTTAAGTATACCAGGTAAAATTGTCTTATTTAGCATTACCGAGTTATCTGAAATACACAATGCTAGCAACTCATATTGTTACAGAAGACTGACATTAATGGTTGGTTATACTTCCCTTAAAAGCTCAATAATCTTTGACAAATAAAAATTCCTCTTACGTAGAGAAAATAAGAAAACATGATAGAAATAAACAGCAGTGAACAGAGGACTCCTCTTTCCCTATCCAGTAACCCCAAACATCCATGATAAATCACCAGGCAGTGTCTACACAAGTCTCTGTCACAGAAGATAGTTCCAGGTAATTGCTGGACTTGCTATGCTCAAGGAAACCAGAAATTTCCCAGAAAGGTAAATCAAGCAAGCTTCCTTATAAGGGTGGCAAGTGCTGAAGTAAAAAGTATGAATTAAAAAGATGCTCTAGTAGAAAGAAGGAGGGAGGCGTGAGGAAAAGGAAGAGCAGAGAGAGGGAAGGAAGGAGAGGGGTGGGGTCTCGGTGTGTGACACACACACCTTTTAGGGGCAAGACGTGATTGTAAGAGGGACTTTACCTAACAAATGCAATTAGTGCAACCCTGTTTCTTGTACCCTCAATGAATCCCCAACAATTAAAAAAACAAAACAAACAAACAAACAAAAAAACAACTTGTATTCTGTAAAAAAAAAAAGCTCAAGTAAAAATTGTGAATGTTGAAAAGGAGGCTCATATCTTATTTAATTTTCATGCTAAGAATGGAGAGGAATATCTCTTTTGAGGTGAGGACTACATGATGTGTATGTTGAAAAATAATGTATATCAATGTTTTATACCTATAATAAGCTTTTTGTGGACATCCTTTAGTTATATGTTGTGGCTGCTAATTATGATCTTTGCATTTATATGTCCTCCTGGCTCCTTCAAAGCTTTCTTAGAAAGGAATTTTTTTCAAAGATTCTAACACACTCAGAAATAGTCATAATTACTCTTTTTTAAAAATGATACTTAAGCCATAAGCCTGGGGCAATACAAGCAATAAAAGTGATGTGTCCTGTGTAGTCACGTGAATGATAAACAGCGCTGCCTGAGCAGCAGTAAAATCAGAGTAAAATCAGATATTTAAATTGTGGGTCTGGGAGCCTGACAGGGAAAAGCAGTCCTCTGAGGACATTAGTGTGCTCTGAAGGGGTGGGGAGCTGGGCACTGAGGGGGACACCATTCCTGTTTTTTCTCGGAAGCATTATTTTATTGTTTTGATAAGGAGATGTAGCTATGGATGGAGAGGGTGTTTAAAAAAAGACTCTCAGCAGCAGATAGAGAAATCTTTTTGCTTTTAGTTCTTCTCAGAAATTCTTTCATGTGCTGCCTCTCCTGGCCCTCCCCTACCTTTCCCGTCATACGGGGACTCTCTCTCTCTCTCTCTCTCACTGGGCGGCCTGTCTTTCGTCTGGCTTGTGCGGCCTGGAGGCTTCTGGGGCATCCTTGATATCCTAAAGGGAGTGTGAAATTGAAGACAAACATTTTTACTCGGAGTTTACAGGCATAACAAAGTAAACTGCAGGCCCTCCAGGTGTCCTTGGTGGGTAGGAACAAAGGCCTGAGGTGAAGTGAAAAGAGCCCTGGAGTTTGAATTAGAAGGAGCTGCCTTTGAGCCCTTGCTCCAAGTTCACACGCTGGGTAAACTTGGGCAATCACTTTCTCTCTCCCAGTCCGTTTCATCATGAGTCAAATGGGGCATCCAGACTAGATTGTTTCTCAACGTCTTTATCCAGCACTTGGAATCTCTGATCCCAGCGTTTGCTTTGCCCTTTGTGTTTTATTGGTTCCTTCCCATAATTGAAAAAAAAAAAAAAAAAAAGTCTTAAATACCTAGAAACAAAGCATAGAATTACCTTTCAAACAGAATAATAATTGCTTTGGGTGATTTTTTTCTCCTTATTTCCAATAATTAAAAATCACTTCTAAAAACAAAAGCAAAATGATAGTTGCTTTTACATTTTTCTTTTACAAGAAGCCAAAACATAGTGGTGGTATTTTGATTCCTCTTCAGGGCAAAGGAATTCTTGTTTATATGCTTATCACCCTAAGATAGAATTCATTTTTCATATATTTAATAAAAAGTCTTCATAAACCATAGAGATTTTATACATGAATTAGTATTATAATTACCATAGTTTTGTATAGTGCATTTAAGTTTATAAACCAAATTTACGTGCAGAATCACACTGCCTTATCTCACATTATTTCTATTCTATTAGGAAGGCAAGAAAGGCGCCAATTATGACATATGACTATTGAGGAAACTGAGGCTCAGAGAGGTTGGGATTTGGTCAAGGTTGCACAGAGACAGCCAGGTCCTGAATTCAGATACCTCTTAGTGCTGGGTCCCATGCAAATGTCAATGCGATTAAACTAAACTCACTTATTTTAAGGCCACTGTATACATCAAATGACATTTCACCTGCATTAAATTTAGAAATTGACTTCATTTCTAGTTCGAAGCTTAGACTCCTTGAACTGATAAAATGGTTCAAGAAGTGGCCGTCACCCTGAAGCCTTGGCATATCAATTCAGAAGTTAGAACACAAGAGATAATTTATAGAAAAAGAAAAAGTAATAAGTAGATTTCTTTAGAATTTTGGAGCTATTGCCCCCTGATTAATGAATCTGGATGCCTGGGTTGGAATTCTGGCTCTGGCTCTTGCAATTTGGCAATACATCCCTTTAGACCCTCTGACTAATCCTAGGAATCAAATTGATTAAAATATAGTCTCTCTCTGTGTGTGGCTGTGTGTGTGTATGTACATATACATCTAATTTACAAAGTTGTTTATGAGTATTAGGAATAATTATATAAAATGCCTGCTACGTAGTGCTTGACAAAATAAGCATTTCTTAAGCAGTGGCTATTGTTCATAGGATTCATTTCCTCTCAAATTGTCATTAGGTCTCTTTTGTGTTATATTGTACTATTTAGGTGCATTCTATCAATGGGAGGGTTGTTAAATATAGATCATCTATGAGGTTCTTTGCAACTCTGAGCTCCTATTATTATAATTTATATTTTCCAATTTGCTCCACCAGTTAGAGACTCTGATTATAGTAGTGAAATAGACACTATTAACTTCATACGTGTGATCTGCAATGTAAATATATATGTACTGCAAATAACTTTCAAAATAGAACCTATATGGATACATAAAGAAAAATGATGTTTTTTCCTAAAAACAGCACTAGAAGTGTACCCACGCTGGTGACAGCAATAGCAATATTGGCAACAAGCATTCTATTTTAGGCATTGTGTGCCACAAATGCAAACTTGACTGCATCCTTAGGGCTAGAGATCGCGGCCATGTGATGTTACCAGGGTGGGTCTGACGTAACGTACCCTATGTCTATGCAGGTGAAGTGCCCGTGAAAGACTACAGAACTTTTCTAAGCAGCAGGTGTGTGGTGGAAATTATGCTGTGATTGGCATCATAGGAGCAAAGTGTACCTTTCATTAGTCTTTGCTGATTTTAGACAAGTCACTGTTTTTCTGGCCTCAATTTCTTCAACTATGAAGAAAAGACTGAAATAATTTTCTTCTAAATTTAGTATTCCCTGGCCTTTGCGTTGTATTTAGTTATTTTTACAATTTTCCTGGACCAGTTGAGTTCTTAAAAGTATATGCAATTCTATAGGTATGTATAATTCATTTAATTCTTTTTCCCTTGTGCTTTCTTTAAACATTAATCTCTATTGTTTATCCAAGAATACTCCAGAATATCACAAATAGGTATGATTACCTGAATGGACTCACAAATGTTTTTTGTAATTAAGTTTTAATTATTAAAGTTTAATTGTAGAACCAAGCCCATCAGTTTCCTTCTGATGTTTAAACAGTATTAGCAAATCGAAGTTTTCTGCTGAGTAGTCATAATAGAATAACTCTGCATTAAGTTCTTATTAACCAACCTTGCAGTTTTCACAAATTTCAGTGATCAGATCCATAGGAAGGAGAGTAAAGTGGACATCAGAGATGCAATTACTGTGCCATGTAGTTAAAATGTCTAGATGAGATTTTCGAACTCTCAACTCAATCTTTTTCCTGCTTCCTAAATGGCTCCTAAGGCGAGTGGCATATTAAAGAAAAATCCGGATATTAGATAGATATAAGAAAGGGGTGGGGGGAAACAGCACCAGGCAACAGGGGTAAAAATGTCTCTATAAATGTGACAGACATGAAAGAAAGTGAAGGAAAGTTAAAAATTACCATAGGGCGGGCAGGACACCTGCTAAAGAACCTTCTGCTGCCAGTCACAGCTGGAAAGGAAAATGAAAGCCATGCAAACAGCCGTCCAGGAAGCATGAAATCGTTCTTTTGTCTTTTTTTTCTTATGAACAATTACAGTATGCAAAAATTAGGGGGGATCTCAAAGTCTTGGGATGAAAATTTCAGCAAGCTCTGCATATAAATAGCAGAAGCATGGAAGTGTGCCTCTTTGAAAACAAGACATGTTTAGGAGCTCCCGGTGCATTGAAGAAACTGGTAATTAATGCAGAGTGAATGACTTTGAATGAAGGGTGAATAGGGGGCATAACAATTGGTAGATTTTTTTTCTTTTCTTTTTTTCCTTTTCCCTCCCTTTCTCTTTCTTTTCTTCTTCTTCTTCTTCCTTTTTTTTTTTTTTTTTTTTAGGTTAAAGCATTGAAGAAAGAAAGCTGTTAAAAGATGGCTACTGTGAGGCTATCCCTTCAACATCTGCCTTGTGTGGCTCTCCTCGAGGCTGTGGTGGGAGTTTGTTTTGTATCGCTCTCCAATCACAATGGAGTTAATTTGCACCAATTTCATTTTTTGTGAGTGTTCCTCAATGTTTTCGGTTTCTGCTGGATTTTTTAAAAAATATTATTTTGGCAGGGTTTGGTCCTTTGATGATCCTTTTGAGCAAATGGTTTGCCCAAAGTTCAGATGGTGCTAGCTCCGTCTTCTTTTTCATTTACAACATCAAGAGGATTACAGAGAATAACTTTGTTGCCCAACATCAATGATATATCTTCAGGCTACTAGAAAGGTAGTTCTCAGAAAGTGTGTCTTCTAATAGTTTAGAACCTCCACAGGCTTCAGATAAAACAAGTATTAAATACAGAAAGCTCACAAGGATACCAAGGAAGGTTAAACTCACGCAACCTCCTTCATCTCAAACACCTGAAATACATCTTTTTTTTTTTTTTTTTGACTGCCGAAGTGTGATCATGGTGAAGACAGCAGTAAGATCTTATATAACAGAAGACAGAAAGAGACAGAGCAGGAATCACATGGAGAGGCACACGCAGATTAGTGAAAAAATACAAAAACAATTTGCCCAAAGACGAGTAAATATTGAGTCAGAAACTAAACGTATATATGGAAAGTGAAAAAAATAGGATAGACACAGCGCTCACACTGTGATTTTTTTTTTTTCCTTAATGAAACCAAGTAATATAATCTAAAATTTGGTTTTCAGGACATTTTAGGAATTCTCATAATTTTTGCAATTGTGAGTGCGCAGAGGAACTCCCAGACAGCCTGGGCTACTTAAATACCTCTCCTGGGTTCCAGAGGACGTTTCAGCTGTTGCTGGACATTCAAATGTGGATGAGTCACAAGTGCCTTCTAAACCTGTCCTTTCCTCTGCCCCTCTTGCTTGAACTGGCTTCTCTGATCTTCTACTCACAAATTCTGTGAGCAATTTGCAAGGGTCCACAGGTGAGACTGGGATCATAGTTGTGATAACTAAACAATTTTTAAGGTCAGGTCTTTCTTTA
Organism: Loris lydekkerianus; assembly: GCA_963574355.1. Classification (NCBI taxonomy): domain Eukaryota; kingdom Metazoa; phylum Chordata; class Mammalia; order Primates; family Lorisidae; genus Loris; species Loris lydekkerianus. Next base: position 9,768 of record CAUYPK010109874.1, on the reverse strand, counting down.
TTTCTTTGATACAGAGTCTTGCTCTGTGGCCCTAGCTAGAGTCCTGTGGTGTCATCCTAGTTCACAGCAACCTCAAACTCCTGGGCTCAAGCAATCCTCTTGCCTCAGTCTCCTGAGTAGCTGAGACTATAGGCACACGCCACAAGCCTGACTAATTTTTCTATTCTGTGTAGAGATGAGGTTTCCCTCTTGCCCAGGCTGCTTCCAAACTCCTGTGCTCAAGCAATCCTCCTGCCTCGACCTCCCAGAGTGCTGGGATTACAGGTCACCATGTGGTCAGTTTTACTGACTGCATCACTAAACACGATTTTGACTTTATACCTTTAAATAACTTCTCATGGAAATAAATCCAAACCCAGAACAGTTTCTTGTTGTGATTAGGAGCACAGAAGGATTCTCAGCTGGCTTTAAAAAATTACTACATATTTCAAATTTAATAAAAGCCTCTCCTAAAGATGTTTCTCCTGACTTGTCCTAGTGCCTGAAATTCCATAGTGCGATGTAGATTCCTTTTTTGTTTTGGGTGCTCAGAGCCTCCTTATTAAAGCAACAATCTTCAAGTTGGAAATTTCTGTCTGCTGTGGATGCAGAAGTATCTGGTAGAAAGTCAATGAAAATAAAGTGCAAAGGGCCAAAGAAATTCTGTAATATCACTTGGTATCCATTCCCCGTTTCATCCTTCTTGCCTCAGTCTCATCATTAGCACCCCTCGGCAATTGTCACCTGTCTCCTCAACATTTCCATGGCTCTACACACGTTCTCTAAATTCTTTATCACCCTACTCTAGTTCACCTTCATGCTGCCACCAAAATAATCCAGAAATCACCTTGTTTAGGTCAGTACCCTACTCAAAAACCTTTTAGGCTCCCTTTTGACCCTTAAAAATATATAAGCTGCCTTTCTGTCTGAGATCTTAGCGAGACTGCGGCAGTGACAGCTCCTCTCCAAGCTTCGCAATGCCGTCCAAGGACGACAAGAAGAAGAAAGATGCCGGAAGGTTGGCCAGAAAAGACAAAGACCCACTGAAGAAATCTGGGGGCAACGCCAAAAAGAAGTGTTGCAAAGGCAAAGTTCGGGACAAGGTCAATAACCTGGTCTTGTTTGACAAAGCTACTGTAAGGAAGTTCCCAACTATAAGCCCCCCAGCTCTGAGAGACTGAAGGTTCAAGGTTCCCTGGCCAGGGCAGCCCTTCAGGAGCTCCTTAGTAAAGGACTTATTAAACTAGTTTCAAGGCACAGAGCTCAAGTAATTCATACCAGAATTACCAAGGGTGGAGATACCTCACTGCTGGTGAAGATGCATGAACAGGGTCCAACCAACTGCATATCTGGAAAAATAAAACTTTATTAAACAAATGAAAGGGTATGTCTGTTTCCTAACAAAGGCAGTAATAGTGGGTATGGATGTGTTGACTTTGCTGGAAGACTTAGTAGGTGGTAAAGTGCAACAATTAGCTTTAAAATATATATACGTATAAACTTGTAGCTGGGCATTCGAGGGCCCCAAGGTCTAGCTGCCATCTGCCCTCCCAGCCTCAGCTCATGCTGCGTTCCTCTCTATGTTTCCTGGCCTTTAACCACACTGTAGTATTTGATTTTCTGAACATGATTATACCCACTCACCTTCATGCCTTGGTTCATGCTATTTCCATCATCAAATGCCTTCTCCCCTGTATTAACTTCCTAATCACAAGTGCATACCAACTATCCTTCTAGCTTAAACCTTGTTTAGAAGGATATTACCCTGCTCTGATGAGGGGAAGGGAAACAGGTGGTTTCCTGTCCCCTAAGGGAATGGAGATTGCTATGGACCTTTCAGTGCAGAACTTGGTCATCTTTATTAAAAGCCTAAACATATTACACATTGTGTAATACAATTATATATCTAGGATATTTTTCTAAAGATATGGAAATACTATTTGGCAAGAAGGATATTTATCATAGCATTCTAAACAATAGCAGAAAATTTGTAATAGCCTTTGTGCCCTCAAATGGGGGCTTGCTTAAATAAATCGTTCAATCAGAAATGGAATAATTCTTAGCCATTATAATTTTATAAGCTGATATCTAATCATGTGATATTCTTGCTAATAAATGAGTAACAGAAAATATTTCTAGATAGTATAGATAGTATGACTATTTGATATGTCTACCTATCTATCCCTGAAAAAAAAAATGGAAAGAAATTCATCAAATTGCTGCCCATAGTGCCTATGTCTGGGATTCTGGATGATGGTTTGTTACATCTGTCAAACAGTGCAAAGACATGGAGGAGCCTTAAAAGCATGTCACTAAGAGAAAGAAGTCAGGCTGAAAAGCCTACATACTGTGTGATTCTACCTGTATGACATTCTGGGAAAGGCAAAACTATGGAGCCAGTAAAAAAAAAAAAAAAAAAATCAGTGCTTACCAGAAATTCAGGGAAAGAGAGAGATGAATGGTGGAGCACAGAGATTTTTAGGACATTGAAGCTATTCTGTAACGATGGGCATGTGATGCCAAAACTCAGAAAACAGTCTAACCCAGAGAGAACTCTCACACGAACTATAAATGCTAGTTAGTAATAATGTACCAGGACTAGTTTGTCAGTTGTAGCAAGTTGACCACACCAATGCAAGATGTTAATAGTGGGGAAATTGTCTGGGGATGGAGGGTGGGCAGGAGGTGGATGGTGACTCCATATTATCTGCTCTATTTCTGTAAACCTGATAATTCTCTAAAAAAGAAAGTCTACCCCAAATGAACACGATACACATATCTAATGAGAGGAAGGGCACACTCCACATTACCCCTATCCTTCCTCCAGCCTCGTTTGAAGTGTACACTCCTTCATTAAGTTTCCCCTTTTCTTTCAAACCATGTGCTCTCTCCCTCTGTAGGGACAGCTCAGAAAGGCCCTGCAGCTCCCACGGTCTGCCGCTCAGTGCTGGCAACGGTGCTCTTTTGAAAGGGAGGAAGGGACCGTGTCCTTTACCCCTTATGCCCAGAACAATGTCCACCATAGTGAAGGCGCTGTCAGGAAACATGTAGGCAAAGACGCATGCATGCACACACACACAGAAAAGGGCGAAAATAAAGAATACATACTGCATAAAACTAACTGTGCAATGAATGTTCAACATGTTAACTTCCTAAGTTGTAGAAATATTAATTCAACCTTGGAAAGAGCTACTTATCTACTTGTGTGAGACAAAAATGACTTAGGCCATTTGAGGAAATAATAGTATCTCTATAATTGATCTTTTTCACAGTATCTTCATTAGGTCTTATCAGTTGACAATGTCAAGACTTTAAAGCTTGCGTAATCAGTAATATCTCATCAAATACATGGTTCTCTTTTATTAGGATGATCTTGCAATAGGTGTGATGGACAGTTTTTTTCTTGTATTTTCCTTTAGATACATAACTTGATACTTTCAACATACATAAAAGTAATAAAAATAATTTGAGCATTATTTTAAATGTTATAATTTAAGAGATTAAAAATTCACATCTTTATTCTTCACTTACATTTTGGATTCCAGTAGTGTTGTATAAATACTGCGAGGCCCATGAACACTATCTCCACAAAATATGCGTAAAGAATCTGAGTTTTATAGGTGGGAACAGCAAGGGGAAATCCACAGAGGGAGTAACTTTCCACAGTGCTTCTAAAGGGAACGTGTAACACATACCACAGTCCTTGTTTCTTTTCAAGAAGAAATGACATTATTAAACGCATTTTTTCCTTTGGTCCCTCTGTCACAATTAATGTATCTACTCTTAAACATAAAGAACATAGAGTTGGCTGTAAAGATGGCCCAGTATTTTGGACCCTTTTCATTATTGTGCTTCTAGTAGCACTTTAAGTCTCTGGTGTTTTACCTCTACTGAGACCTGGCATTTCTTTGTGTTGGAGAGGCAATTTAATCCATTTTTACTGTCTGCAAACAGACTTTCAAACAAAACCTCAAACTCTTTGAATGTGCCCCAAGGATTCCACCAAACCTATAATCCTCCACTCTCTTCTGGGGCTGTGGAGGGTGGTGACAGGAATAGAGCTGGCACCAACTAGGGAGCCTCATTAGTGTTTGTGATTTTGATTTTTGTTACCATTCTGCTCTGTGGCCATTTCAAAGTTGGAACAAATAACTACCCTCACATGTCACGCACCCCTCCCTCTCGCGCCACTGAATCCAAGTCGCCTGGAATGATCTGGAGAGTCCTTTCCAGACCATGGAGGAAGCACCAGGTGTTCTTTCTCTCACGGAGTCAGGGGGCCTGGTTTTAAATAGATAAGGTCTGGCATCTATATGTTGACAGATTGCGTGGGCAGCAGCAAGCCAAGTCCACCACGAGTATTGTCCACAGTTCTAGATAGTTAGGACTACCTCTGGACAGGTGTGCCAGGCCAGGCAGGCAAGGCTTGAGTGAAGGTGAACTAGAAAGACGAGACAAAGGAAACATTATCCTCTCATCTTTTTCTCTGTGGGAAATTTCACTTAATGATTGGAAAAAATAGCACATTCTAAAGACAATCTTTGAAAAGAATAAGAGTGGCATAATGGAAGGAAACCATGGGCAACAGCATGTAACAGGTGACTGCCACACGCCAGGCAAATGATCTTATTTAAAGCTCACAATCATCTGGGCATTACTGTCCCATTTTATAGATGAAGGGACTGAGGTATAGAAAAATAGTAGCTTCAGCAGCCTTTGTTCAAAACAGGCAGTCTGATTCCAAAATGCCTGCTCGTAACTGTGGCCTTGTCTTCCTTCTAGAAGAGCTTACAAGGATTTACTGTGGTAAGTTCTAAGATGTCTTTCCTACCTCTACAAACATCTTATACACCCTCCCCTTCTCTGGTGCATTTGTGATTAACTATGAGTTTTAAATGTAGGCAAAGTTTTAAAAGTATCTAAAATGTAAATATGTAATATTTACAGGTACAATTTAATCCTTTGAGTCATGAGAATTTATTGTAATTTACACATTAAAAGATGTATCTTACCTCCATATATGGGCAATATATAACACAAGCATTGCTGAAATAAAAGCTTTCAACCCAACTGAATCTTCTGATGGAAGCATCAAACTCCCATTTGTTATTAATGCTTAGTTGGCTAATAATGACATTTAACACTGCCACCTCTAGTACAAGCATGTTACCCAGACAACTAGGACGGTAGACATCACCACAAAGAAAATCAACCTCAATACCATGGAAAGAGCAGGAATTTCACATCAGCGAGCTCTTGGTTCTAATCTTAGTGCCCCTGCTGCCGAGAATATAACCAATAATTTCTCTCTCTGGGTGTTACTCAGATATATTAATATGAGAACACAGGGATACCATTTTTTTTCTTGTACTTTTTATTTGATTTATCAGTAAACTAGTCATCTGAGTGAGTCTGTGTGCTGGTACAAAGGCATGCTTTTTTTCAGTTCAGACATGGATGCTTAACACGTTTAGCCAATGTGATAATACTGGGCTAAGCTACACTCCACTTTGGATTTCTACATCTATAAAATAAGGGCATATATCTTACAGGGGTGCTGGAAGTTGACACATAAGTATGAAAAATTGGTTCAGCATCATTCATGACTGAAGTCAGAGGAACTCATCGGTGCATCCTTGAAGGTAAGTGTCCCTTCCTCCCTTCACCCACGCTGGCATCTACTGGTTTCAACCATTTTAATAAAAGGCATTCTAATTAGGATAAGGTGATATTTCATTGTGGTTTTAATTTGCATTTCCCTGGTGGTTAGTAATATTGAGCATTTTCCCAAATGTTTATGGGCCATTTGTCTATCTTCTTTTGAAAAGCTTCTATTCACGTCTTTTGCCTGGGATGGGATGGGCACCCCCCCCCAAAAAAAAAAAGTATAGTGAATACTACCTGAGTGATGGATGTGCTAATATCCCTGATTCAAGTATTACCAAAACCATTTGCCAAAATCCTTTGTACCCACATATTTTGAAATTAAAAAAATAATAATTAAAAGAATTCAGGTGGGCAAATTAACTAATGCCAGATTCGAATCCTTTGAAAAGAACAGGACTGGATCTCTATAAACAGCACACAGCTATGAAATAGACTGTCTAGTCAGTCATAATCCCAACAGTTTATATATGTATAAGAATCCATATTGGCCAATTCCAATTCCTTTCTTCAAAAAGCATTTTTATTTTTCACATCTGTCCCTTTAGGAGACTTAAGTTTATGTGAGATTTTCACATATGTTATAGGTTATACACAGGATTCTTAAAGGGCGTATATGTGCTCTTGGAATTTTTTCAGAACTCTCTCTCATATAGAGAGATTATAATCCTAACATTCTGTGTGTGCTCACTGTGTGCCAAGCACTATCTTAACCACTTGACGTGGACTATCTCGATTCACCCTCTCCCCCATTTCACAGGTGGGGCCATTGAGGCACAGGGAGACTAAAGAACATATTTTAGCTTTGCTGCCTAAGGTCATAGGATGACCAAGTGGTGGGGCTTAAGTTTGAACCCAAAACATTTAAACTTAAGTCTACACTTTCAGCCACTTCATTGTATAACTTCCCTGGAAACCTCAGTAAAAAAAGGTAAATCAATGAATTAATGGATATAGTAGTTCACATTCAAGAAAAGAAACCGGTTTTTAAAATTCTTTCCATTTTCCTTTTCTCCTTAAAACATTTTTAAGAATATTTTTTTATTTGCATGCATTTATTTTTCTCCTTTTGAGGAGGAATTTTCCTTATAGGGAGTCAGGAATTTGATGGGACAGCCAAATACACAAATCAGGCAGGAAATGTCCATCTCCTACCAGTACTGGGAGCAGAATTGTGTCCCAAATTGAGAAATTTCAGCTGCACTCCTCCACTCAGCTTCTGCATCAGTAGTACTGATACCCCGGAGAACAAACCAGAAGCCGAGGGTGGGACTATGAGATGGGACGTGGGGCTGCATCTCAAATCCGGTGACACTGGTTGGTCTGTTTGAAATCATAAGTAGTGCAATTACTGTTACTTCCATAAGTCTTTGTTAACAGTTTTCTATCTAGACACAGAACATTGTATCACGTTTTAGTAAGAATTTTTTGAAAAAGCTTTGGCTCCCAAAACTTCCAACGGGAGACTTTCTGTTGGGGATCTCCATTGCTCTCACACCTTTGAGACATTCCTCATTTCCCTCAATGCCTGGGTCTTAATATCCTATCACAATTCATGGTGAAGACTAAAGGACGGCAGATAAAACTTTGCTTGCCTCATGATTGGAATAGAACAATAATTTTAAAAGTTGGGAGTCTGTGCTTAACACAGATTGTTTAAAAAATAGGTGACAGCATGAACTCATAATTGTCATGTTTCTCTACTAACTTATTCTGGAATATTCAACCCCTTCAACAAGAAAAGTTAGGCAGTTTCAGGCCAGGTTAAAAGGGGAAAGACATTTGTCAGGGTTGTTTTCACTGGCAATATGCTTTAATGAGATGGCATTGAGAGAAGATAGCTCAAAGAACAAAGTCAGGTCTGTTGCAAAGCCTTCAGTAACCCAAGAAGCCACACTGCTCAGGGGCAGAGGCTGCAGAAAGGGTAATTACAGGGAGTCCCTATGGCACATACACACTGCACAGAAACAGCTGGCCATTGAGGGGCCACACCAATGCCGGCACAGAGGCGGGAGTGTGGAAACCGGCAGATACCCCAGAAATTACTTCTGATTGCCTTTCAATTGCATTATATATTGTCCATTGCTAGGAAAAAATTTTAAAAAGAAACACAAGAAAGAAAATAGTAACAAGAGCAAGGAAAATACACCAAGGGAGATTTCACAAGCCAGAATTATGAAACAAAAATGAAAAGAGGTGAGTGAGTTCTCTTTCAATTGTGCTGAGTTAGTGCAAACCACAAAGTGTTTGATTTGGTTTAGATGCCCTTATTTGAAGGCTTGTGATTTAGAGAGAAAGATCTGTTAGCCACAGAAGTCTGGAGAAATGATGTCCATGGATATGAAGGAAGATTCCCTGGAGTGAGGGGTGGACAGTTATAGGGCAAAGGCTACAACCTAAGTCAGGGCCTACAAGTCATAGGAATTATGGGCTCTACTACCATTGTCCCAGGTAGAATTTTCACTTCCTCCCAGAGACCCGGGGAAGAATGGCAGTAAATTCAAGCCATATGACATTACAGGAGAGATTAAGACGAAACACTAGAAGTACAGGAGTTAAGAGATAGACAAGCAGAGGGAAGTGACTGTCGTTTAGGTACATACCATTTAGCATGCTTGATTCAGAGGAGGAAAGAATGGAGGGAGAAACTGGAGAGGTGCTTCCAACAGCTCTGGGGCCAGGGTCATTAAGTGGCAATTGCTACCAAGCGGAAGCCCCCTTCTTTATCCAAGCCACTGAGCAGGAAAAGTTGGAAGTTGTTCTAGAGGCAAGAATATTCCAGAATTAGGATAAAGTTGCAATACTTATTAGGACTTAAATGGACATAATGAGAAATAATTTTGATGAGCACAATCACACGATTGATTTTTTTTTAACAAAATCCTCTGATCTTGATTACACACTTTGGTATATAAGCCACCTTCCCTTTTTAGAAAGCTTAACCCCTCTGAATCAATTCAGCTCATGTTTCAAATTAAGCTATGATGCCAGACTGAATTCAAAATAAACACAAAATAAATTTGTATTCTTGGCATTCATGGACTGTACCTTTTCTTTAATTGTTATTTCTCCAGTGTGCTTGGTGTAGCATCTTTTATCTAGCAGGTGATAAATAAGTGTGTCAACTCTCCTGATTTAATTGTCACTTGTGACTCGCCTTAGTTTTTGGCGGGGGCCAGGTTTGAACCTGCACCCTTCAGAATATGGGGCCAGCGGCTACTCCTTTCAGCCACAGGCACCGCCTGTGACTCTTCTTTTCGATAACCAGTAGTTGAAGCCATGGATTCCACGACTGCTGATAGTGCCCTTCTATTTTGCAATATCCTCTGGACATTTTACATCTCTTAATTTGACCTAGAGTTTTGTACTTTTCTTTCTTTTTCGTCCTTGTTTTTGTGGTAAATGTCTCTTGGTACCTCTTGTACCTCTCTGACTATTTCTTTGTACCTCTCCTTTTTGTTTCCTTTGCAGATCTTCCCCCCTTATCTTCCAGAACCACAAAGTCATTCCATTCTTTGGTGGCCTGTGTGCTCTGAAAACTCCCACATCCACACCTGCAAGCCCAGAGTGGTTTTCTGAGCTCAAGAGACACATACACCACAGCCTACCAGTAATCTACAGCTGAGTATCCCAGTGATGATCCAGATTCACCTTTATCCATTTCTCCTCCCAAACCTGTAGTATTTTAGTCTTGATGAAAACTCAAACTTTCATTCACTTACCCAATAACGGAAGTCTGCTTCTCCCTGCCCCCCGTCCCCAGAATCCATTCCAGCCCTCCTAGCTGTCCTCATCTCACCCCCTTCTCCATCCCCAACCCTCCTAGTTGTCCTCTTCCCCCTGCCCCCCATTCCATCCCCAGCCCTCCTGGTTGTCCTCTCCTCCCTGCCCCCCTGCTCCATCCCCAGCCCTCCGGGTTGTCCTCTCCTCCCTGCCCCCCGGCACCATCCCCAGCCCACCTCGTTGTCCTCTTCCCCCTGCCCCCTGTTCCACCCCCAGCGGTCCTAGTTGTCCTCTCCTCCCTGCCCCCCTGCTCCATCCCCAGCCCTCCGGGTTGTCCTCTCCTCCCTGCCCCCCGGCACCATCCCCAGCCCACCTCGTTGTCCTCTTCCCCCTGCCCCCTGT
>CAUYPK010109865.1:0-70113 GCA_963574355.1 Loris lydekkerianus | reverse complement strand
GCATCTATTGAGAGGATCATACGGTCTTTGTTTTTGCTTCTGTTGATATGGTGAATAACATTTATGGACTTGTGTATGTTAAACCAGCCTTGCATCCCTTTTATGAAACCTACTTGATCATGATGTATGACTTTTTTGATGGAACCAGTTGCTTGCAAGGCTTCAAGGAGAGTTGAAGAGAAGGTTGCAAGAGACTGTCCACTTCTATCCTTCTATCCTTTCATCAGATTCAGTTAATGAACAACCAATTGGTTACACCTCTTTTTTTTTTTTTTTTTCTCCTGGGTCCAAGAAGCACTAGAATTTTGTAGTCACTTCACCAATGCTTACGCTCAGTTGCCTGAAAAGGAAGGGCTGTGAAATTACTCCAGATTCTTATAACACTTTGCCAAATACAGCCACCCCTTGGGCTGGCAAAACTGCAGTCCTGATTTAAAAGAAAAGGGCCAAGGGTATAGATCATAGTTCTACATTTTTGATCTCCTAAGTGGAGAGTCCGTGTTGATCTGCCCAATAACTAAGGACGTTTGGATAAGTGAGTTTGGCTCAGATCTTCCATAAGTCTTAACTTGTGTTCTTTGTGATAATAGAGAATTGTGTATTTTGTCTCCTATCAGCTATGTACTTTTTTTTTTTGATAGAATTAGTTATAATATTCTTTTTATATAAATGCCTTATTTTCTCAGTGTAGCTTTGCTGCCACCCTGGGCAATCATGCACAATTTTACACATTTTAAATACACTTATATAATCAAATGTAGATATCGTTAATGAAAAGTAATTAAGTAAAGATTCAGTGTATATATTTTCTGTTTTTCAACTGAGTGGACATAATTTGTGTGACTTTATTACCCCTGATAATGACAATTAACGATCACTTTCATGTTTGAAGGTATGAGCTGAATTGGCTGAATATAAAAGAGACATATCCTAAGACAAATATTTAGAAAAAGATTTTTCCCTGTTAATACACTAACTAAAGTTAATACTATAATTAAAATTTGAGAATTAATTTCTTTTTAATAGCTGATACCTCCATTTCTCTATTCAAAATAATTATCAGAATGACTCTCATAATCCAAAATATTTGGAAATTAAAAAAAAACTATTTTTGGTGTCTTCCAACTGTATTATAAAAGGAAATATATTTTTTATTCCTTATACTCAGATTTCAAAAAAGTGATTAGTGATTAGTGCAAAGTGAATTATAAAGTACCTAAAGTGTTCCAACAAGCTCATTTCCATTCTAGTGAATTTAGTAAATGCATTTTCTCTCTCCACTGAGATATTTTTACTATTAATATAATAAAAAACCCAATGAAATGTTTCCTTATTAGTTCTATTATTCATCCCTTCTGCCCTTCCTACCTTTAAAATACTAACTAAAAGGGCACAGTGAAGATTTAACTTTTGTTTTGCATTATAACGTCATGTTAATCAATTCATCACCCATATTCAGTAGGCTGCAAAGCTTGGGTCACTTATTATGTACATATAGTCTTGCTTGGAGCCTTTCTGGGATGTGTGTTTTAAGAATCCTACACAGCATTAAACTGAGCAATGAAAAGGAAGTAAAGTTTTAAAATCTCCACAATATATTAATTAACTCCGGCCTAACCATTCTTTTTTTTAATGTCTTTTACCATGGAGTATCCTGATAGAAAATAGTGTCAGCCTATATGTTTTTCAAAGGCCTTTAACAATCAGCTGCCTATTTATGAGATTGAGGCCATGAGTTTGTACGGGCTACTTACTATTCATGTACTTTCCTACTCTGGCTAGAAAACTTCTTGGAATGGATCTGTTTTTAAAATGCTTAATTTATAAGTACGGAATTTAAGTTGGTGACTGAAACTCTAGCTCTGACTCCCACTTCACAAATGCAAATATTCAGAGTCAAGATAGTCTTATTATTTTTCTCCTATGACACTGTTTTTATAGTATATGTGATAATATTATTTTATATTATTATTTATTACCAACTTATATTTTTTCCATGGTGGATAAAGATGTAAGAACAAAGACAGTCACACATAGTTTTATCTTTATTATTTTACTTTTTCTTTCTCTGATAAATACTCCAGTTATATAAATATGGTTTTCATATCTACATTTTAAACTAAAACCTCTATTCTAAAATATCTGGGAGCCATCCATTGCTGTAGAATAAAACTTTAGTTTAAAAGGAACTTCATAATGTCTGCAGGGTGTGAATTCTTAAAATTCTGTGAAAATGCAAACAGTCTAGAAATCAATCTGTTTATGAAGCAGTTTGAGTACATAGCTATATAAAAGAAAGTTCTTTTGTAGAAATTAATATGTTAACTAGATACAGATTTTCAGTTCATCTTCAGGCGTATGTACGGTGTCATGATGAAAATATAACATGTTGTGCCAGCGTATGGGTGGGTTGCAATAAGTATTCTTGGACAAGAGAGGTTGCTTACATTTCCTTTGTTTCTAAGAAACAAGATTTTTAAAATGTATTTCATCTTGTGTTTCTGGGGTTGGCATAGATTCCTTGATGCATTCGTATATTTTAATATTTAATTCTCTTTATGGAGGAACTTCCACTTTCTGTCTCGGCTAAACATGTGTCTCCTAACAGAATTAAAATGCATAAGATGGAGTAATCTTGGCATTGACATTTCAGAAGCAGCATGTTTTTTGCTTTTGCTTGTGGGAGTAAACAAAATAAAACACAAACAATCTTTCCTAATTGATTCAGATGTTTCAAATGTAATCATTTCATCCTGCAACATTCAGGATGGTTTGTGATCAAGACAAACTTGTCTTCTTTTACTCCGCACAGAAACTGAGAGTGGAGAACAGCTGTCCCATTAACTAAAACTGAGAGTTGCATTCTAGGGTTTTTTATTGTATTTTATTTTTTCCCACAGAGACCAAGGATTTAGGGAATGGGACTAGAATAAAGAATAAAGGTCTTAATCATATGATGATTGAGTCAAGGCAAAGGGAAAGAAGATGCTCAAATTGGACAAGTCTAAACAAACATTCAAACCAAAAGGTTCATTTTACTGCTGAAACCTGTTGGTTGGAAAAGTGATTTCAAAAACAGTAAGGTGGTTTTTGGTCTTCTGGATATTTAACTAGTAGAGGAATTATAGGATTGAATGGCAGATCTATTTTTAGATCTCTAAGTGTTCTCCAAACATTTTTCCAAAAGGAATGTATTAATTTGCATCCCACCAGCAGTGTAGAAGTGTTCCCTAAATCACATCATAACAAAGATATTTGTACCAGAATGTTTATTGCAGCCCAATTCATGATTGCTAAGTCATGGAAAAAGCCCAAGTGCCCATTGATCCATGAATGGATTAATAAATTGTGGTATATGTACACCATGGAATATTATGCAGCCTTAAAGAAAGATGGAGACTTTACCTTTTTCATGTTTACATGGATGGAGGTGGAACATATTCTTCTTAGTAAAGTATCTCAAGAATGGAAGCAAAAGTATCCAATGTACTCAGCCCTACTATGAAACTAATTCATGGCTTTCATATGAAAGCTATAACCCAGTTATAACCTAAGAATAGGGGGAAGAGGGAAGGATGGGAGAAGGGAGGGTGATTGGTGGGATTACACCTGCGGTGCATCCTACTAGGGTATATGTGAAACTTATTAAATGTAGAATATAAATGTCTTAGCACAATAACTAAGAAAATGCCAGGAAGGCTATGTTAACCAGTGTATTGAAAATGTGTCAAACAGTCTATAAAACCAGTGTATGGTGCCCCATGATTGCATTAATGTACACAGCTATGATTTAATAATAAAAAAAAAAAAAAGAAGAAGAAGAAGAAAAAAAAAAAAGAACATGTTTTGGGGAAGGCATTTGATTTATTTAATTTTGGACTTATTTGCTTTAATGTGCTTAGGAGCCCTTTAAGTAGTTATGTCAGGCAGACAGCTAGATATGAAGATTTATATCCCATGAGAATGATTCTGCTTGAAAGTAGAAATTAAGTTTTATCTACATATAAATAATCAAAAGCCATGAGTTTGTCCAGGAGAAAAAGTAATAGAAAAGGAAACAGGCTAAGGAAAAAACAAAAGAAATCCCATGCTTGAAATGGTCAGTCAAGGGGAAGAAACCCACAAAGGAATAAAGGGGAAGAGTGGAGAAAGAAGTCAGGGAATCACAAAGTCTAATATAAATCAACGAGGGCATAATCAACAGAAGTGAGTGAAACTGATAGTCTAGCAAGATAAGAACTCAAAGTGTCTATTTGACAATTCAGTGTTCACCTTAAGGAGAATGGTTTACATAAAGTAATAGAATATTGTTGTGTTGACTGTTGGAAGGGAACCAAGGGATTAAGCCCTTAATTGTAGAATTCTTCCCCCCTGTTCATGTTTGAGAAGTTTAGGTGCAAAGAAGAAAATAAAGGGCATTGTTAGACCGGAATCCAAGTTCAGTGGAACTAAGGTGTTTGTATTGCTTTGCTTTTGGTTTTATTAATTTTAATTTTAATAGTTTTAATTTTAATTATTATTGTTGCATAATAGTTGTGTATATTTATAGGGTACACGTGATGTTTTGATGTAGGCATACAGTGTGTATAATTAATCAGGGTAATTGGGGTATATTACCTCAAGCATGATCATTTCTTTGTGTTAGAAATATTCCATTTCCACCCTATTTTATTGTATTTTATTATTTCATTTTATTTATTTATTTTTGAGACAGAGTCTCAACTCTCTTGCCCTACGTAGAGTACTGTGGTGTCATAGCTCACAGCAACCTCAAACTCCTGGGTTCCAGTGATCCTCTTGCCTCAGCCTCCTGAGTAGCTGGGACTACAAGGCAGTTGCCACAACCCTGGCTAGGTTTTCTATTTTTATGAAACTATAGGGTGTCACTCTTGCTCAGGCTAGTCTCAAACTCCTGAGCACAGGCAATCCACCCACCTTGGCCTTCCAGAGTGCTAGGATTATAGGCATGAGCCACTGCACCTGACCCTCTTTCATATTTTAAAATATAACATAACTTATTGTCTACAGTCACTTTGTTGTGCCAATTTAAATTTAGTTAGTTAGTTAATTTTCTCTCTCTCTTTTTTTGAGACAGATTCTCACTTTGTTGCCCTGGCATCATCATAGTTCACAGCAACCTCCAACTCTTGGGCTCAAGCAGTCCTCTGGCCTCAAACCCCATGTAAGTGGACTACAGGCACCCAGGACCACACCCTTTCTATTTTTAGTAGAGACAGGGTCTTGCTCTTGGTCAGGCTAGTCTCAAACTCCTGAGCTCAGACGATCCTCCCACCCAGTCAGCTTCCCAGAGTGCAAAGATTACAGGCATGAGCCACCACCCTTGGCTTAATTTAAATTTAAATTTGAATTGCTACAGTGGTTAGTACCTTCTACTGGTACATATTCAAAAGACATGTGGAAAACCAGCCATGATTTTGGTTGCTGTTTTTTGTTTGTTTGTTTGTTTTCTTTTCTTTATTTTAAAGTATTAAGAGAATAAAAATGTTTTCATTACCTGGATCACTTTTGTAATGCTTGAGCTATTACTGTGCTCGTTACCCAAATTGTATTTATTATATTCTTTTTTTTTTTTACCTCTCCTCTCACCCCTCCACCCTGCTAAATATCCACTAAGTTTTGCATTCTTCTGTGCACATGTGTGCTCAATGGTTAGCTCTAGTTTCATAGTAAGTACTTATAGTATAGTTTTTCCATTTTTGTGACACTTCACTTAGGATAATGATCTCCAGTTCTATTCAAATCATTACAAAAGGCATGACTTTATCCTTTTCATGATTTAATAGTATTCTCTGGTATATGTATATCATATTTTGTTAATCCACTAAGGAATTGATGGTCACTTGAATTGATTCATATCTTTACAATTGTGAATTGTGCTGCAATAAACACTCAAATGTAGGTGTCTTTTTGAAAAAATGCTTTTTTTTTCCCTTTGGGTATATACCCAGCCATGGGATTGCTAGACAAAGTGGTGGGTCTATTCCTTCTCTGAAGTATTTTCATACTATCTTCCATAGAAATAGTAAGGATATTGTTGTACTAATTTGAAGTCCCACCAATAGGGTATAAGCATTTCTTTTTCTCTGCATCCACACTAGCATCTGTTGTTTTTAGACTTTTTAATAAAAACCATTCTAACAGGGGTAAAGAGATATCTTATTATGGTTTTAATTTGCATTTTCCTGATGATTAGTGATGTTGAGCATTTTTTCATATGTTTATTAGCCATTTGTTTGTGTCCTTTGAACAGCTTCTGCTCCTGTCTTTTGCCAACTTTTTAAATGGGGTCATTTGTTTTATTCTTGCTGATTTTCTTGGGGTTTTTTTGGATTCTGGGTATCAGCCTTTTATTACATGTAAAGCTTGTGATTATTTTCTCCTTTTCTATAGGTCATTTATTTATGCTTTGTTGATTATTTCCTTAGCTATGCAGATGCTTTTTGTTTTAATCAAATATTATTTTTGTTTTTACTGATTGCCATTGGGGTCTTAATCATAAATTCTTTGCCTAGGCCAGTATCTAGAGGAGTTTTGCTATACATTTTTCTCTTGAATTTGAGTGGTTTCATGCCTTATATTTAAGTATTTTATTCATCTTGAATTAATTTACCATATAAACATAAAACATCATTCAAGAATACTATGAAAATCTGTATACATGTAAACAAGAAAATATAGAGAATATGGACAAATTCCTGGTAATAAACAACATCCCAAGACTCAGTCAGGAAGAAAGAGAGCTCCTGAAAAAACCAACAATGGAATAGTATGTTGGAATAGTAAATTGGAGCAGTCATAAAAATCTTTCAATCAAAAAAAAAAAAAGAAAAGAAAAGAAAAAAAGGCCCAGAACAAATAACACCAAATGGACTTCATTTCAGGGATGCAAGGATGGCTTAACATATATAAATCAATAAATACGAATCACCCCATAAGTCAAAGCAAAAACAAAGATCATATAATCATCTCAATAGATCCAGAAAAAGCATTTGACAAAATCTAACACCTTTTCATGATAAAAACCCTCAACAAACAAAGCATATAAAGAACATATCTCAAAATTATAAAAGCCATATATGAAAAACCCACAGCCATCATGCAGAAAGAGGAGAATTTGAAAATATTCACCCCCCAAAATAGAAGAAGACAAGGGTTCCCACCATCACCACTTCTGTTCAATATAGTGGTGGAAATCCTAGCCAGAGCAATCAGGCATGGAAAAGAAATAAAGTGTATTAGGAAAGACGAGGTCAAATGATTGTTCTTTGCTGAAAACATGATCTTGTATCTAGAAAAACTCCCCAGAGACTCCTGGAATTGATAATTTAATTCAGCAAATGCTCAGGTTACAAAATCAGTGTATAGATCAGTAGTATCTACATATATCAAGAACAGCCGATCTGAGAGTCAAATCCAAGATTCAATAACATTCATAATAGCTGCAAAGAAAATAAAATACCTAGGCATATACTATAACAAGACTTATGACACACTAAGGAAAGAAATCATGGAAGACAAAAACAAATGGAAAAACATATCATGCTCATTGTTCAAGGAATCAACTTTGTTAAAATGTTCATACTATCCAAATGATTTATAGGTTGAATGCAATCCCCATCAAAATACCAATGTCATATTACACAAATGTAGAAAAAGTAATTCTTTCCTTCATTTGGAACCAGAAAAAAAGGCCCAAGTAGACAAAGCAATACTAAACCCAAAAGAACAAATCTGAAAGCATCACATTACCAGACTTAAAACTATACAACAAGCCTATAGAAACCAAAACAACATGGTATCAGTACCAAAATAGAGACATAGACTAATGAAACAGAACAGAGAACTCTGATATAAAACTATCCACTTACAGCCAACTGATCTTCAACAAAGCAAACAACAGCACACACTGGGAAATGAAACCCTGTTTAATAAATGGTTCTGAAAAACTGGATAGCAACATAAAGAAGAAGGAAACAGGTCCCTAATCTGCTTGCTGTTTTATAATGGGAAGTATTTCAGCCTGTCTCTAGAGTCTAAAGAGTAAGATTTAGCAGAAAAGGAAGATTAAAGGCAATGAAGAAGTGAGTGTACAGAAGGTGACACTGGTTTTGAAGAGAAGCAGGGACTACACCTTCTCTAACTCCTGAACTCTATAGTCCAATCGATCTTACTTCCTCATTGTAGGTAGATTTGTGTATGTGTGTTTGGGGTGTGTGTTGATGAAGAATTTATGTTTTCCTTTGCCAATTATCTGATACTGACTAGAGAGTTTAGTTTCATTACTTACCTAAATTCTCAACTAAAATTTTTCAGATTCAATTTTTTTAAAAATCTTGTTTTTCTCTTTAAAGTAAGACATTAAAAAAAAAAAAATCCCTAAAGATAAGTTCTCTCTTTCATTCAGTCTAATTTGTTTATAATCTCCCATATTGAATCCCTGAGCTTTGCCCTTTTTACTTTTAGAGAGGTGAAGCTGTGAAAACGGATTGTTTCCAAGATTATTTATGCAGCAGTTGTGAGTAGTTCATAAACAATAAACATGTACAGTGGTAAGAATTATCCAAGAAAGGTAACTATGAAAATCTACTACAGTCCAGGGGCTCCTTACCACTTTTATTAAGAGCATCTCTGCTGTGAGGACAGAATGCTGAGTTTATAATCACAAATTCAAGAAAATTCTCCATAAAGGGCATCAGAATAGCTTTATGAAAATCAAGAGTAAAAGTCTTTCTGTAGAAATCTGCATGAGGAATGGAAAGGATCCCGCACTTCTGCAATAAGAGCTCCTTCATTATGTCTTTTTAATAATATTTTTAATTACACAAGCAATATGTGAATTTATTTTTATAATAGCTTTTAATTTACAAATAGCCCCATCAATTCATGAGTATACTTAAACTCATTATAAACCAATGAATTTCATTCTCTATTTCATTTTTATTAAGTTCTTTCAAGTAATATCATTAGACTTATATAATGATTCTATCTATAGAATAATACAGTGGCTTATGATTTTTCTATTACCATTTCTCCCTCCTTCATACATGTATATAACTCTCTTATTCTTAATATATTTTGACTATAGGAATCCAGTAGTTTGGCAGAATTTCTTGTTAAATGGTTGCAAATATTTTAAAGTGTTTGGATTATTAGGTAAACCCACACAAGGGCACAATTTATTTCTTATATGGATTTAGTTTGCCTTAGAAGAAAACATGGGTACCTATGAAGGAAGTCGCCAGCCAATATGAGAAGAAAATTCCCAACTGAATCCCCACATCTTAGGTGCTCTCCTTTTTCCCTACTGACATGAACTTGTCACCAGATATTCCCCCCTAAACTGATATTAAACGTTGATCCTTTTTGTCAGAACAAAGACACTCTCCTAGTCACATCTGAATAAAGTCATTCTGCAAATATGTTAATGAAGAAAAGACCACACAGCATATGATTAAGATGTTGTCATAGAAATTGTCAGTTTCATTTTATGTATTGATGTAACTTAGATAATGCCTCAGCTGGAACAATCTCTGTTCCTTTAAGTTTAATTAAATATTTTCCAAAATATCTTCTACTAAAACACTACTCACTTTCCCAGATAATTATTTTGTTTTTTCATGAGCATATTATATAATTCATAATGTTCACAAATTTCTCTTTCATCTGGACCATGAATTCCTCAAGAACAGGGGTTGTGTTTGATTCCTTGATGACTGTTGATCAACTCACTGTTAATACTGCCTCTCCATCTCATTAGGATTCCAAGACAAGACTAAACATGGAATTTGAAAGCAGACAAGGTTATGGAATGACCAATAACAGCCAGAGAGTGAGTCTCAGCTAATACTCTAGGCAAAAAAAGAGTTAAATCCAGATATCCAAAATGAGAGGTAAATCTATCCATTTGTCTGCTGTGAAGGGCAAGTGTGGAGCCAAGGACAGGAGCCACAACTACAGGCCAAAAATCAGGGAAGTGTGATAAGACAAATGGTGACATGTAGATGAAGGAAGAGAATCAAGAAATTTGAATGCCTATGATGTTGAGACACTTGGGGGCTAATTTGCATGCTTTTACATTGAATGACAAGAAGGAGAGTCATACCACACACAGCACTCACGGGAAAATGCTGTCACTGAGGAAGCTATATTCCCTGCTTGTATTAAGATAGATAACATGGGCTTTGCTCCTGCTCCTATAGCTCAGTGGGTAGGGTGCCAGCCACATACACTGAGGCAAGTGTGTTCGAACCCAGCCTGTTCCTGCTAAACAACAACGACAACAGCAACAAAAAATAGCTGGGCTACTTGGGAGGCTGAGGCAAGAGAATCGCTTAAGCCCAAGAGTTTGAGGTTGCTGTGAGCCGTGACACCATGAGACTCTACTGTGGGCAGAATGGTGAGACTCTGTCTCAAAAAAAAAGATAGGTAAGACCAATTGGCACAACTTATGAGGCCTTTGATGAGGTTATTCTTTGTCTGATCCAAGTCTAGGACATCTCTAGCTTTACTAATGATAATGTTGGCAATAATGTCTGTGACCATGACATAAACCTGTTTGCCCAAGATGCCATGGAAAATTATGTATACACCTGGTAGTGCTCAATACCCATAGAAGTAATTTCCATATAAGTGCCTTGTCAGTAATAAGAGATTAATACATAGTTACTGATTTGACTTAGAAAATAGGAAAATGCTACTAAACACGCCCCTTATGAGTAGGCAATATATTTCCAAATGTGTCTGTGGAAGCAGCACGAGATGGCAGCCAGACCCCTGGTGCGGCTCTTCCGTTACTTCCCCAGGAAGGCCAGACAGTGTTCTGTGCGCTGTTCTGGGTCAATTTATTAAAAGCTTTATGGAGAAAGCTGTGGGAATTCAGGAAGCGTTTGAATAATGAGTAGGAGAGTTTGAGGAACAAGGGGGCCTTGCACACCTAGAAGCACAGAAGGCAGAGGTGAGAGTCAGGGCCAGACCCCAGAGCTCAGCTGAGGGGAGTGAAGCAGTCACCCAGGAGTCAGGCGATTCCATGCCAAGTGTAAATTCTACCAGATCTTTTTATAATATTATACCAAGGAAATAGATAATGCATCCCGACCAGCTGAGGACAGATGTTTATGATTCCTACAGTGCTCGGTTCCCAGTGTCCTGGACTCTGCCCCATGCTAAATCGAACGGATGGTTCAGTTCTCATTCGCATCATACAACTTGTTCATACTAGGAGCTTATTAGGCTGCAGACATAGATGTTACTTCTAGATCTTTTGTCTTCTGAGCCACTCTCACAGAATGAAGATCTGATGTTCCTTAACTAGGTAGTGGGATTACTGTATTTTGAAATGCCAGCTTTGGGACAACCCTTATGCTATTTCCTGTTTCCTGTCAGGATGGTTTAACCTGCACTGTGAAGAGAGGGGTTGCAGCAGCCTTACATATTGAAAAGTAGAGCTAGTTTGAATTGCATAGAGTAATTGCTACCTGCAGCAGAAAAAGCATCAGGAATGCTCAGTTTTTTCACCTGAGAAATCCCGGAAGCTGGCTTTTGTCACTAGTTTGTTTCATTTTAAATGCCTTCCAAATGGATGTGACTTACAAAGTCTCGGGGAATGTAGTGTTCACATGTGGGAGAGGACTCCACTAGGTTCCCACCCTCCTTTTCTTGGCTGGGCCTGACTTTTGCCACCAATAAGCAGGGACTTGTTCACAATTAATGATAGCCAATCGCTACAGTGGGGAATAGACAATAGACTTATACAATTATGACAAATAGCCACACACCATGTGATCTGAAAATACAAATTACACCATAAGCAGAAAGTAGTTATGCTTGATTGGAGCAATTAAATGTTTTCTTTAAAAAAAAAAACTCCAGTGAGAATATTTTAGAAAATGGCTTTTTAATCATCTGTAGAACTGTTGAAATTATTGTCTCATAATAGTTTTAAAGTATGCCATGTTTAGAATTAACTGTAATCCCTTCCCATAGCCTTGGGATTATTCCCCCAGAAACCTGTTTACTTGAAACTTATTTTTAATCACAGACTTAACATCAAACCATTATCGTTGTAAATGAAATGACAGTAATCTTCTAGGATTATAAAATGAGATATTTGGCTTCCACGAATGAGCATGAACTGTCCACACGACACGGTCAGATTAGGGACAAGAAGATCCTAAACAAAGATCCGTGTCACCTTCCAGATGGAACTGACGCCACCAGGTGGGAACTTGGCTGGGGTTTGGGGGAGAATTCTAAGGAGCCTTGAGTACCGTATAGAGCCACTATAGATGGGAAGCTGAGGGAGTCCTGGAACCTGGGAACTCTGCAAGGGAAGAGAGTTAGAGAACAAATGTTGTTCAAATTGGCTTCTGTTTTCTTTCCCTCCTCCCTTCCTTCTTCTCTGTCTTTCTTTCTTTGACAGGCCACAGGAAGAAGAAAAGGAAAGAAGAGGTTAAGGCCATTAACAAGTAGGAGCAACGGGCCTGTTGTCCTTCATGCATCTGAATAAGATTTGTAACTGTACAACAGGCACATCTCTTCAAGCCAGACTGCCTAGGAAAGTTTCTTTCCTTCCATGAAAGAAACAAAGTTTGACTTCTGTGAGATTAGGCAGTCTCCTCTTTTCTGTGAAGCTTTACAACTAAGGGAAGTGTTGGGAATCTTTCTGAATGGATTCCATGGCCCTTCAAGAAGGAGAGAGGATGGGAAAAAGCAGAAGGTGTTTAGACATGAGTACATGCCCAGTAAGTTCCCAGTAAGAGAGAGAGGGAGAGAGAACACACCGATAGGTTGTGGGCTCCATTCTGACACCAGATGTGCCAGACTTCCTGACATCACGACCAGGACTGAGCACTTTTATCAAGAGCTAGAGGCCTGCAACCAGCAACGTTTAGCTAAACAATGTCGCCGACCTATTATTTATAGCCACAGGCTGATGAGCTCTGTTAATATTTGCTTTTTTGTCAGTTTTATGAATTAAAATTTGGAAACATTTTATGTAATAACATTATGTTTTCGTTTTCTTGCAGAGCCATGAGACAGCCCTGAAGAGATGGAAGCATATGTATGTGAGAGGCATATTGTCGAACATTGGCCACCATGACTAAATACCTTCTGGAAGACTCAATATAGGCAGTTATCTAGTAAGAGTTATATTCTTTTTGAGGCTTTGCCAAGTGAAAGGCACTGCATTTTACGTGTACTAGCACATGTTATCCCTGCAATGACTGTTTTCACACTAGCTTTCCAAGTAAGAAAAGTAAGACACAGAGAGCTAAAATGAGGTGGTGATAATAAAAAAAAAAAATCAAATAGCATTTAGACTGAAACTAGTTATAGCTGATTTTAAATACCAAATTTAGGACAAAAAGACACTTTTTTCCCCTGGTTGGATTGTGAATAGTGCCATTTTTGTTGGGGGGTAAAATATCACCATCCCAATGCATTAAGAAAAAGATAACCTATTCTAATTTCACATAAACTGTGCATTCAACCAAACTTAATTGTTTTCACTGTTTTATGATCACAGTTTTTAAAATTTAAGCTATCATCATTTAACCTATGGACGTATGCTTGTCCAGGTCTTTCATATATACCAATATCATGTTGAGTTAACTTTATAGTCTCCTTTTTTCACATGCTATTAAATTGAATAAATTTTCCTAATTTGACATACCTTTCACGGTAAATTATGAACTCACCTTAATAGTGGCATGATTCATTTAATCAATTAAACTCATACTAAGACAGAATTGTATCTTATCTCTGCCTAAAAACATGTCTTAGCCTGATTATTTGGAAATTTACACATCATTCCTCAGATTCTATTTCTTGAATCTTGTCTATATGTTCACATGAAAATAAGGCTTCTCAGATGCCCTTGGGGGTGCACAGTGACCTTCTAGTCCAATGCTAGACCTCACCCAGCTTCTGGGAAAAATCTACAGTGGGTTCAGGGTGAGGATCCTTCTTCCTGACTTTTCAGAGATTCGGTCCCTTTCCTAGGCAGTCTGCCTTGAAGAGATGTGTCTGTTGTACAGTTACAAACCTTACTCAGATGCATGAAGGAAACCTATTTTTCTCACCAAAAATATATCTGCATATAGTCACCTTAGGAAAGCTGATTTGCCTTATGGAGTGAAAAATCAATTTTCATATCTTTAAATCCATACCGTGCCATCTCTGGTCTATGAGGTAAGGAGTCAAACTAACTACTATGGATTACAAAAAGCTGTTTCTTTCATTCTCCGTCATAGTTCCTTCACTCTCTGCATTCTTACAGATTATAGGCATTTAAATTGAGCCCAGGTCTTCATATTACGGATAAATAATAAGGCATCCATTTCGCCAGATTCAAGTGGGTTTATGACTTTAAGCAGAACTAGGGAAATTTCCACCACAGATAACTTCCGAATAAAGATACTTGATCAGGTTAAGTAAAGGTAATCCTGTTAGCTGCTGAAAACCTAGGGATCTAAACCCAGGGTAGAGCCTGCTGTTAAGAAGCAAAAATTTGGAATTTGTAAAATAGCAAATGGCTAAATATTCTGGTAAATCCCCGGCTCTATTTCCCAGTTCTCATTTACATATTTAATTGTTTCCAATAAGACCTCTTTGCAGCAGAAATAGAAAGATGACATGTATGAATGGATGATGTGAGGTGCTAGCTGAAATCACACAGGATCTTGGCCTGCTGTGCTTAGTTTCAGTGTACGTTTCTAGGATTAATTTTGTCTTTCTTTAGTATATCAAACTGTTCAAAGTCATTTGTATTTTGCTTCTTATGCTATAGGCTGAAGTGGGCTTTTGATTCCTAAGTGCCAAGCTTTTTTTGAATTTTAGTTCTAAAAACTATCCCAGAAGATTATAGAGCCTGGTTCTACACCTAAGATTCACAAATCACACGCACATACACATAAGTCCTTCAAGAGAATTCAGAGACTCTGTTGGTTGGGATGGGAAAAATGGCCTTTTTCCTTTTACTAGTAACAGACTTTTTTAGCATTTCCTTTTATTTTTAATTGAATCTCAAAACCATGGTTGTATTAGTAGCACTTACAATTTTGTTACAAGCAGAAATCACAAGTATTTCATTACTGCAATGCAAATATGCTGGAATGTGATTTATGTTCCTCTGACATTGTGGTGGTTATTAGATCCACTGATTGACCTTGCTACTTAATAAATTGATAAGGAAGTATGTGCATTACTATATCAAAATCATTTACATTTTGATAACTTTAATATATCTAATGTCCTTTCGACTCTTAAGTATTTTATACATGTAAAAGTTTTATTCTGAGAGTGGATCCATAGACTTTCATCAGATTGCCAAAGAAAAGCCAGGAAAAGCTAAAAAGCCTTACTCCAGGTTATATACATGTAAAAACTTGCATTACTATGAAGTTTTAGTATCAAGTGGAAAAAATATTTTCAGTTTCCATTCTGGCTAGCATCTA
The DNA here is from genome assembly GCA_963574355.1 of Loris lydekkerianus. Taxonomy (NCBI): domain Eukaryota; kingdom Metazoa; phylum Chordata; class Mammalia; order Primates; family Lorisidae; genus Loris; species Loris lydekkerianus. The sequence continues at coordinate 54,637 of CAUYPK010109865.1, read as the reverse complement.
GCACATTAGGGCTTAATTAAAGCTTGTTAATATGCCTATATTTCCTATAATATATCTTCACGTTTTTATAAAATGTTTCTTTAAACATCATTTTATGAGAATTGGTAGAGCACCCAATATTTGTTTGCTCCTAAGCAAAGGGCTGCAAAATGCAACTATAACTTAGGTTCCTTACTGTCAAAGGTACTTCAATCAAGCCACGGGGACCAGGCTGTGACTTACAAAACTATTGTGAAGTAATTATGTCCTAAATTGTCTGATGCTAATAGTAAATGCAAAAGAAGAGTTCAGAAAAATAACAAGACATGTATTTGGACTCTAGATGCTGGGGAAGGTTCCATGGAGGGCTAAGACTTAAGGCTGGGCACTGAGGTATGGTTAGAATTCCCATAGCCAGAGGAGAGAGGCAGCCCTTGGAGCAGGATAAAGAGCAAAGCACAGACAAGGACAAGAACTGTTGCACTCTGTGTTCTCATCCTGCTTTATTTTTCTTCATAGTACTTAAAACAATCCAATATGTTTGTATTTATCTAATTATAATAGATGTCCAATTAAGACAGAAGGGGGCTGGGTGTAGTAGCTCACACCTGTAATCCCAGCACTTTGGGAGGCTGAGGCAGGTGGATTGCTTGAGCTCAGGAGTTCAAGACCAGCTTGAGCAAGAGTGAGACTCCATCTCTAAAAATAGCCAGGCATTGTGGCGGGTGCCTGTAGTGGCAACTACTGGGGAAGCTGAGGCAAGAGAATGGCTTCAGCCCAGGAGTTTGAGGTTGCTGTGAGCCATAACATCATGGCACTCTACCGAGGGTAATAAAATGAGACTCTGCATCAACAAAAAAAAAGGAAAACAGAAGATCAGGGTTTTGATCATTGATATAGTACCTGGCACACAGTAGATGCTTGAGAGGTAGGTGATCTTTACAACCAGTAACAAGGAGCCAGACTGGGCTGGGAGCTACAAAACATCTATGTAATGAGCTCACTTACATCAAAGAGCCTAACTGAGGAGTGAGAACTTGACAGGGACTCAAGAAACGTTAGCTCTTCTTTCTTGACATCTATACTTTTAGGTCTTAAAGTTCAAGCCTCCCTTTAAATGTATTTATACATTTTAGAAAAGTTGAAATAAAAATCTTCTACTCTAGAAAATCTTTACCACGTAAAATCTTCATAGCCAGCTTATGCTGTTATGCTGCACACTGGTTTATGGAATTTCTTAGGTTTCTGTAGTGGCTCATTCAATACTTTATTGACCACTTAGAACTATATTAACACCCAGGGATAATATTTGCCTCTTCTTAACTTCTCAACTTGTGCAGAGAAATTCAGTTTAATAGAGTATTGACATTGTAGAACTCTTAGATATTATCCACTCTACTCCCTTCACTTCTCAGGTTAAAAACAACCCCAAAACTCAGAGAGATGTGTCACTTATCCAACTAGAACATAACCTCTTATTCACAGAACTGCTTTTTCTGCCACATTCTCTGCTGTTATCCTCAGTAAACTTTCAGCAGTCTTACCTCAAAGTTTCAGTATTTTAGCTACACCTATAAGTAGCAGTGTTCAATTAACATTTTTTAATGGAAGGAAAGAAGAGAGAAAGAAAAAGAAAAAAAGAGGGAGAAAGGAAAGAAAGAAGAAAAAAATGAATGGGTTACCTTTTTGAATGAATGAATGAATGGGTTACCTTTACAAGTTTTTTGTGTAAGGATCATAGGTCCATTCTATTATAGAACGCGCCATCCTCATCTAAGTGTTTATAAGCATGGGAACCAGCAAGAGCTTTTCTTTTTACTTCATAAGGAGGAGGAGAATTATATTTTACTTTTGCTATTTAAGAGGTTAAAAGTTAAAATTTATAAACAACCATAATGAGCCACTTCTCATAACTAAGATTTAAGATGTAGGGATAATAATGAATAGTAGTTTGGTGTACGAGAAAGGTCATATTACTTGGAATTTAGAAGACTTCACTGTATGGACTAGCTTTATTTATTGTATGCTTTTCATCCCAGTTCTGTCATTATAGAAAAGGTATAATGCTAATACCCATGACAAGATTATTTTGAGGCTCAAATAAGCTAGTACCTGGAAAGGTACTTACACTGGGACATGCTCCACATATGGAGAGTAGTTGTTGTGACTACAGTTTCCCAAGGTACCAAATAGTGACCTTGGACTATGTATAAATAGTAACCTGGTATGCAGCACAATTACATAAAACGTTATCATTTGCTAGACTCTGAGACACTGACATGACATTAATTATTTGTATTGTTCTCTAATACGGACTTAACATTTCACCCAAGTTACCCTTCTGGTCTCTTGATTGACAATATAATGGAAATTATTAATGATAGCAAGAGGAAAGAGGTTAGAATGAATTGCAAAACTTGAAAACATAAACCAAAAGCAAAATCCCATTATGTAAGAATAATGAGTTGAAAACCTTAGATTTCCTCCAAAGAGACCATGGGTGTATTTCATATGTTATTGGCTCATCATCCCTGGTCTTGACAATACAGGTCTGGGAACACGCAAACCAACATGGGCAGGGTATATGGGCAGGGATTGTCCTTCAGGGCCAACATCTTAAAGACTACTCTATGAGAAGAAGTCACGGCATCTCAGTTCAGCTTCTATCTTTCACATGTTAACTTTGTGATGGAAATTGATTCTTACATATGCTATAAATTGCTGTAAACTCCACCCTAGACATGCCGTCTCTCAAACGGGGTGCCTCATTAGATGAAATCAATTCATACACTACCAAGGAAGTTGGTATACTTAATACTGTACAAGTATACTATCTCTAGAGCTTCCAGGAGTAAAAGAATCAGATACCACTGAAATATTTTAAAGGGCATTAATGAACAGATAAATGGCAGCCTCTTTTTCCCTCCCCAAGCAAACCAATGCTAGGGAAATTGCAATGCTTCAGGCCCACATGAGTTGGTGCTTATGTGTACGTGTAGGAAAGACCGTGGAAAAATTTACTACTGCTGGTCTTCTGATAAATGAATGCATTAGAATAGCAGGTGGAGAGTATGGGGCTAGAAAGTGAAAAGCTAAGCAGTGCCTTGGAGCTCTAGGAAATGAAACCAACATGGTGAAAGCCATCAAGGTGCCTGGGCTGTGAATGTTTTAATGCACAGTAGTGTGATAGCTGTCTTAAAGAAACAACAACAACAACTGGTAATGTTTGCCATTGTTTTCCAAAAGTCACCCTGAAATCCATCGAGCAGCTACCAAAGAGGGACAGGGCTGGTTGCTATCAATGATGTGCAAAGAGGTGTTAAACCACAGAAAGGGAAAAGTATCAGGAGCAATACGGGCCACAGCCCAGGATGGGTCAGAAGCCAGAGGATGCTGCTCTTCCACTGGGGCAAGGGTCAATCCAGAAACAACCTTTGCTTTGCCTCACCCATCTTAAATGCTGCAGGAGACCTTTGCCCTTGAGGCTGTGTTATTTTTCAGTTCTGACCACTCAATTTGGCTCTCACAAGTCATCTTTTATACAAAGCAAAAAACAGAATACCCATACCTACACATAAAATGTATGTCTTACATTTAGGAAAGACTTTCCCCAGACCCCGAAGAGACAGAAGTGTAATTTCTTCCTGACAGTAAGTTTTGGGTCCCTGGGTGCCGTGGAGGGAGCCTACATACCACGTTCACAGCGTCCTACATATCACTTCTCCAGGGAGCAGCCACTTCTGCTCAGAAGTCCTCCCTGTTGGCCATATCAAACTGCATCCTCATTTAAGGGCAGTTTGATTATAAATTAGCATTATTGTTCACTTAGGAAGTTAGCTAAGAGAATGCAAATGACAATCTATCATTACTTCTAGGGGGATGTTACTCAAATGTCAAATGTTAGAAATGGTGTAGGCTTTTTACGTCAACTAGCTACTCTAACCATATTTTCCTTCTGATGTATAAGTTAGAACAGAGAGGCATAGAAGCATTTTCTCAATATTTTTTGAAATGCATATGTTGTTAAAATTCAAGACTATAACTTTAGTCTTGCTTCTTCCTATAGGTTTGTTTCTAAGCTATTAATTTGCCATCATGTTTTAGGGGAACTTGTCAAGTTCAAGTTTTGTTTTTGTTTTTTTTTTCTTTTTCCTGTATCTGCAAAGTATGCACACATTTGAATTATGACTTTCCTACAGGAACTAACAGCTGTATGTGCAAATCATGCATATAAATCAATTACCAAGGCCTATGTACTATAAATGCACCCATTAATTAAGCAATGTCAGATGCTATGAACCGTGAAGTTCATTACATCTTTAGCATTCAAAACCGAGGATTATTTGAAGAAGAAATACTAAGTTTACCTAATAGTTAATGAAATTAAGCCGGATTGTTGCCAACATTCTTATTTTATGCCTAATTCAGTGTTTAAATGTTTATGAATAAAACACTAACTGCTGAAAGCAGATATGTTGAAATGTAATTACTGGTAAGTTATAACGCACTTGAGGACTCATTATACCAGACTTGGGAGTTTTAAGATCACCAGTGTAACACACTCTCCAAAAACACAGAGTTTTATGGGCTAAAAGCTGGAAAGACATAAATGCTGTTGAATTTGTCCTGGCTGAGTGGAAATTTTGATGATCGTGGTGGTATGATTTATGAGTATAACATTTTCCAGTCATTACGTGGTTGCATTTCAGCATTGTGACATGATTTGCATATGTGAATATCCCAGCAAATTAGCTTCTGATGACTGCTGCATCTGCCTGGATAAAGAAGCCCTTATCTTAAAACCAATGCAGCTGCTACTACAAAAAAAACCTGCTTGGAACAGAAACGTTCAGTCCTGTTTCCCTTTGAAATCTGTAGTCATGACTTGACACACATGGGTTCAATTTCAGGGATAAATACATGCTTGAAATGACGAGGTTTACACATCTGTAGACATTTTAACATCCCTTAAGTTGTCTGCCTTACAAAGACTTCCTGGATGGTTCAGAGAAGCCTGACACCTTTTCCCACATCCCTTTGTCTGGGCTTGGAAATCCCATGGCTCTCTTTCCGTCTGCCCCCAGTAAATTGCTTCTCATAGGCTTCTACATACAAACCACGCTTAAACTTGTGACCTAGAGCTTACACTTGTGTTAATATACACTTGTGTGTGTATTTTTTACATGCCTACACATAGAATGCCTGGATTTCTAGGTTACCTAACTCCATCTCTAAGTAATCGTTTTCCCTCTGAATAAAATAAAATGTTGCTTCTCAGTTATAAAAACTAGGAAAATGAAAGCTTTTTTATTCCATAAATGTGTTTAAATTTTCTAAGTCTCAATGTTTCATGAACACAATCAGATACTTTTACTAAGAAACGATTTTGATCACCCAGAGGAAGCTAATAATGTAAACAATCTTTGGAACTTAATTACATCCCTCAGTGATTTTTCAAGTTTTTGTTTCCTGCCATATAGGTTAAATGTGGTTGTCTTTAGTCTTTGAATATGGTACTATTTCATTCTGAGCTTGGTATCATGTATTTGTTTTGTTTATATTTTCAAGACAGAAGCCTCATTCTTTCCTTTCTCATTTTCTGTCTCTAAGAATATATTCTAAGTAATTTGTTTTTTCTCTTTTTACTATTATTCATAAGTGTTTGCTTGCTCTAAGCTTACGCAATGTTGACATAATTCTTAGAAGTATGCGTCAAACTACTGTTTCATTATTCTTGGTCCTATGCATTTCTTTGTATATTCTAGAAATATCCTTTAACATCAAAATTCATCAAAAAGTCTTTGACACATGCATGGAATGATTTTAATAGTGTCTCCTATTGCATGCCATTAGATGTACTTCAAGTTGTAATAATATATAATGTTTAAAGATTTCTACCACTTTTGAGTTTTATCCTTTTCAGGGTTTCTGCAGATAGAATCATACTAATTTTTAACCTGAGAATTTTGAAATCTACTTTCAAAATATTTAAGAATATGTTGGCTTCGCCCACCATTAAACTCCTTTATTTTATTTATTTATTTTTTTTGGAGATGAATAATCCTATTTTCCCAGGATTTCTATTTCCTCAGTGTTGTTCAACTGTTCTTTCTCATGGAAGAATTTAAAACAACTCACAATTTTTGTATTTTTGCTAGACTGAGCCTCAGTCAGTATATAGCAAAGACAATCAAGGTTTTCTTAGATGCTCATAGGCTTAGCATCCTTGAAGTTGGGTTGAAATTTACTAGCACATCGTCAGGCCTGTTTGGTCATCAGAATGCCGATTTCATATCCTGTCCCTGCCTGCATGGTTAATTTTGATCCACACAGTGGATTGTCATCAATTCTGATATTTTCTCCCATTTAGCGTCATCCCAGTCAACTTTGGTTCTATTCATCTGAATGCTGTACTTTTGGCAAATTTGGAATCCAGTAAGCAGACACGTGAAACCAAAGATGAAAGAGGAAAGGAAATAAAAACCACTGGAGGGGTGCGTTGAAAATGTTGCCATTGGTAAGAGGAGCTAGTATTTAATCCTGACAGGATATTCAACATGGTACGTGAAACAGATTTATTTCTTGCAGATAGGCATCAAGGGACAGAAACATATTCCTTGGGTTGGTCCCCCAAGGAAAGTTTTCAGGGAACGATTGAGTCTTGTTTGTCCAGGGTCTAGGGGACTCCAGGAAGCAGCCTGTCCTGGGTTTTAAACTCCAAAGTCACATAGGTTGCTGGGCTAAAGTGCTGAAGGGCATCCTTTTTCTAGGGGGACCAGAACATAGCCTGGGCTCTCCTAGCCAGTCCCAGCTTAGTTTAGGATATTGCATTTCCAGTGCATTCCACAGTTATTCTTGAGGACTACAAGCAAGAAAGGGGGAAGAATTGGTTGGACCAAGACTATCTGGAGATCAGTCCTATACTGTTTATTCCTAGAGGGATGTCTGAGCAATTTATTATGTAGGGTTTACGCACTAATAAATTCATTTCATCCATAAAATCCACATTCTCTTACCTAACAAAGCCTAAGACTGTAGAGATGGAAAGCCCAAATTCCAGAAGGCAGTTACTGAAAGGGATGGCAAGAGAGCTTTGTACCTGTCCACCCTTTGCTTCTCCTTGGTTTTGCCCTTGCTCTTTCTCTCTACCTCAACTTCTCCCTATCCATCCCTCTCCCTCTCCTTTTTCCTCCCTCCATCCCTCTCCCTCACCTACTCTCTCTCCATCCCTCTCCCTCTTGTTCTCTTCCTTCATCCCTCTCCCTCTCCTTCTTCCTCTCTCCATCCCTCTGCCTGTTGTTCTTTCTCTCTATCCTTCTCCTTCTCCTTCTTTCTCTCTCTATCCCTCTCCCTCTTGTTCTCTGTCTCCATCCCTCTTCTTCTCCTTCTTCCTCTCTCTCTATCCCTCTGCTTTTCCCTTTCTCTCCTGTCCCTTCCTTCCCTTTTCTTTGGTTCAAAAATAGTTTAAACTATATAAAAATAGTTTAAAATCTTTGATTATTATTGTCTTCTTATGTTTTAATTGTTACAGCTACCACATAACCCAGTGTTTCAAATTTTAGCTGTTTCTTAGTTCAATGTAAGCATTTCACATTGTATATCAAAGCTGTATGCTGATCCCCATGAATGCATCAATGTACAAAGTTATGATTTAATAAAAAATAATATTAAAAAATAAAAATAAAAAAGTTTAGCTGTACACCTTCTCAATCCACATAAACAATCTTAGTATTTGGGATGATGTACATGCCAGGAGTTGTTAGCACTTCCCACCAGGAAAGGAGTCACTTCTGTTGAGTCGCTCAGCTCCACTGTCTTACCCTAAAAGTCTGATTTATAGGACCAGTTCCAATACCTATTCTTCATAGGTAGTGTTTTATAGGTGATGGGATTCCAGGGAGCAGGCGTGTAGAACACGAGGAATAAGAAGGAATTAATGAAAACCAACACAAGAAAGTACTATGAAGTTAGCTACCATTTGGGGCAGTCACGCTTCATCCACCAGAACCTTCTGAAAAGACTTACCAATGTGTTGCCAAACTGTCCCCTCAGGTTCAAACACATGTAGGAAGCATTTAACTGTGGATGGTCATTACTCCTTTGGTTAAGGATGGCTTCAAGGGCAGTAACTTCCCCATACTTTCAGGTTAATCACTGATTACTATAAAAAAAGTTTCATCAGCAGTGGAATCTGAGAAGTCCTGGGGCAGGATGCAAAATTTTGTACTGTAGCCCTGAGGCAAGATACTGTTAGTATAGCATACAGCTGCACAAATCTTGGACAGAATCAGTTGCCACAGAAGTGGCTGAAAAAACAGGTGGTACCCAGAGAATCTTGAACTGATATGGGAGAGGTGCCTAATTCATTGCTGTTCTCCATTATGTACCCGTGATGATCTGCACAGATGTTTGAACTATAGACTATCTTCTTACAGTATGTTGTTGCTAATGCCTCCCTTTAACCAAATTATTTATTTTCAATATATATATTATTTTACTACAATATTCTATTTATTAAACCCTGCTTTTAAAAAAATTGTTGATGTCTTCAGAATAGTATTTAAAGCTTAATATCAAGATATAAAATTTCTTTTAAGGTGATAGTATTGAAATGTCATGATCTTTATATGAATTAGCTCTGATTGTTATCCTTGTTGTTGGGGCTCCTGTCCCTTTTATAGAAGGATCTCAAAATGAGAAAAGTGAAGTAATATGTTCAAGACCACATACTAAGTCCCAAACTACAGATTTAAGACCTACTAAGTGCAGATTATTATATCCATTGTACAAACTGCCTGCCTGCAAATGCTTTGTATTTATAACTCAAACTATTACTTCTGGGTTTTTTGGTTTGTTTTATGCACACCTTCAAAAATTACTTTGTAAATTTATTTTGCCACAGAATCATTGTGCTTCATTAAGTTCAAGTTTAAACTTTTTATCAACATACTGTTTTTTGTTTGCTTGTTTGTTTTTTTGCTAAATAATTTTACTTTAAGCTCTTTGATAGTATTTCAAACTCTTTCTCTAGATGTCATGAGATTACCCTGGCAGATGCCTAGTACTCCTGATTCTGGTGTTGTAAGATTTAGTGCCTAACACTAAATTTCATTTTTTATTGCTGTCGGCTTAGCCAGTCATTATTGTTCTCCAGAACTTTTTTCTACAATTATGAAATTCAGTTGGAAAAATGGAGCAAAAATTATATGCTGGATCTTTTTCTTTCCTTGAAGACTTTTAAAATCATAAGAGATACAATTCACCAGTCACCAGTGATTTAAAGCAATCCTGCCTGCTCACAGAATGCACAATGGCCGAAAGTTTGGATGCACTTGGATAGTCTTTCCTGTGTGTCTCACTAGAGCAGTGGTTCTCAACCTTCTTAATGCCCCAATCCTTTAATACAATTCCTCATGTTGTGGTGACTTGCAACTATAAAATTATTTTTGTTGCTACTTCATAACTATAATTTTGCTACTATTATGAATCATAATGTAAATATATGATACACAGGATTTATTTAGGCGACCCCTGTGAAAGGGTTGTTCAGCCCCCAAAGGGGTCACAACCCACACATTCAGAACCTGTGTTCTAGAGAGTAAAATCCTGCCATGATTCATTTCTCTCTGTGATTCCCTTTGCCTCATACTTGGAGTTCCAGTAAAATGATTTGCTGCTATTTCTCAGGAAGCACAGGTCTACAACTTTGGTTTAGGTAATAATTCTTTGATGGAGTTTATTAAAAGTTCCTGGGTCCCAGTCTCAGATGTTTTGGTTCTTCCTTTTGCCTTTCTGATATGTACTTCACACAGTTCTGACAAAGATCACTCTCAGCCTGGCCATGTTTTTAGAAAACATTGTCCCTGAGAACAATGGCTCTGGTGCCAAATTACATCATGCTGTAATTTTATGTTCACCAGTCTCTTGATACATATTTTTATTTTCTTCCTTTCTTCCACAATCTTTATATTTCTAGGTTACTAAGTTCCTTCAAATCTAGGAGTACTCTAACCTGCATGGGTGGGAAGGTATGAAAATAACTTTGGAGCTTTTTAAAAATTTCCCCCCAGATTGTGCATAGGGGAATGCACAGTATATAGCATACACCATTGGTGATATTCTGTTTTAAAACATACCTAAAATATGCAAAGAAAATTAAAGAAAAAATCCCACAGGAAAATAAGCAGGAGAATTGATTGAAAGAAAATATGAAAAAGCAGCTGCATCCTCCTATCCTCTTGACATCCACCCCATGACACCTACCACCTACCCTCTACCATCTTGTCTCCCATGGCAACGTCCCCTGGAACTTACTCCTGACACAGTCTATAGCAACAATCCCTATTATTGCTAGTTTGCAGACATCCCCCACTAACTGGCCACAGCTATCATTCACTCTCACTTCATTCACATTCCCTCAGCATCCTCTCAAACCTCTCATCTTTTATAGAAATACAATCCACATATTAAAAAGCAATTCTTCATTCACAGGGCATAATATGTCCCCTCTTTGCTTTTCAGTGAAATCTTTTGTTATAATACTTTTAAGAGCTAAAATTTGATGACTGGAAGTTATCAAAGTATAATGTTATTGATTTAGGTACAATATTAAAGAGAATGTCTGGATTTTTAAAAATAGAGTGATAATAATTTATTGTCCAAACTGCTGAAGCATCAAAAGCAAAAATGCACTCTTAAAAATTATGCCATCACCACAGGCATAAACTGAGACTGGGCTAGTTAAACCATAATGTATGTTCACCCTAGTGGTAAAAGAAAACCAAAATAATAGTAATAATAATAATCCTAAATGAGAAAATGTGGACTTTGATCATAATCTTATCCTAATCTCTTAGTGAGAAAGTACCAATTAAATAGTTTAAATAAAAGTCAACTTTTCCAAAGTATTTTTTCCTGTAAGCAAAAATATCAAAGAAAGACAAGGTTGTCACTCACCATTTTATAAACATATCCTTCTAGATAAAGATGCTAAAAGACATGTCAAATATTCCACCAATAATGGAGACTGGATGAATGTCCATTATAGCCTAAAGGACAAACTTACTATGAATTTCTCCATGTTGAAGATACATGTCAAAAGATGGAAAGGAAAATTATGTGAAATGAGCTGCATTAAACACAGACATTATTTTGTCTGCAACTAAAATCTAGAGAATATAGAAATTTAAGATCATTTAAAATACTCACATCAAACTTTATCTCTCAAACTATTATATTTGAATTTATTGAAGAATAAAATGATTCATTTGATTAAGTGGAAACAATCTCTAAGGTCATCAAACTAAACTTCTTTAATGTTATTACAAGCATATTTTTTAATAATAAAATGTTACGTTTGTGTCACTGGTTGTGGTTATTGAGTTAACTTTTCCCTGCATCTTACTATATATTGTAAAAAGTGCCATTGAAGATCTACAGTTCATATTGTAATGGTATGAATTGTTTGATTAAGAAATTATTTAAAATAAATTTTTAATTAATTATCATTACTTCCGCTTCTTTATAGATAATTTTAGAAGCTGAGTTTGTGAATCTTTGATAACTAGTGTTCTTGGTCTTATGCCTATAATCTTATATTCTGCCTTATTTTTTTATTTTAAATACTATTATACTTTTCCTCTTACCTGTATATTTTGCTATAAGAACCACATTTTCTAAGGGCTCTAACACTTTCTTTAGTAAATTAAAACATTTGTGCATATTTTATTATTTTATTAGAATAAAAATATACACTTAAGACAAAATATTCAAAATTCCTTTGCTTCTTTAGTTTATGACACATGGATCTTTTCTTTTCACTCTCTAAAAATGATGATCAGAGGCTATATTTACTTCTGTCTTCAAAATGTGTTCAAATGTTTATGATATGCCAATAAACCCTCACAATTTAGCACCTTCTTTAAATATATATACATGCATATACATGTAAGCATCTATACATATATGGTTTACATATACTTCATATATCTTCAAGTTACAAACTAAAACACATATAAAAAGCACCCCTTAAGATCAACCATCCTTAATATTATCCTTAGTGCCATCCTTAATATCAACTCTTCAGAGACAATCACTTTTATGCAATTCTTTCTGTTAATATACCTTTAATGCTGTTACTTTATTCTTCAGCTTTAGCTATTATCTATTATTTCTTTACATCAAAAAGATCATGCTTCTTTAGCACCTCTAGACACAAATCTCTTAAAGTGGATGAAATATACATTTTGGTTAAGCCAGTACTCATCACTCACATTGTTATAACTTTATACATATTATTCACAGTAGAGTGTGTGACATGAAACAGTGTATTATAATCACCTTTTGTGTAAAACTTTTTCATTACAGAGAAGATAATCATCATCTCCCTTCATTCAGGCTGGTGTGTATCCACTATTAATCCATTTCTAAACTCTCTCTGTGAGTAAATAAATATCTTCTAGGTATATTTAAAGATCAGATATTTCTTTTTCAGTGCCACAGATTTTTTATTTTTTAATTAGGGGTTCTTGTCAGAATCTCTTGCTTTGGCTCATCTCTGGATGGGTTGCTATCCGAGCCTGTAATACAAATTTTCATTGGGGTGGGTTTCTTTTCACTTCTCTCTGTGTTAGCTCCTATCCATATTGTTTTCATGTCTCTTAACTTTTATTTAATCCCTCACCTTTTTCTTTCATCTGATTTCTGGGAGGATTACTTTTGCCTTTTATTTTACTACTTCAGATTTTAGCAGGATTCAAAGTAGTGTTCATTGTTCTCATTATAAATATTGAAAATGAGAAAAGATGTTTACATCTTAAATTTTACTGTTTTTATGTTGGTTCCTTTTTGTTTTATATAAGCAATACTTTCATGTATTTATTTGTGTGTTTATTTGTTTTTTTGTTTATTACCTAATCCTGGCCATAACTTTATTTTGTAGAAATCACTTTCTCTTGTTCATCAGATAAACTCTTCTTCACTAGGACTGTATTACCTTTGCAAATGGTTGGTACAGTTTCTGAAATTGTCATCTGCATGCAGAAATCTTGTGTAATGTACTTTATGTTAGATAAAATGGGTTGAGTGGCTCTCCGCTATAACCTTTCAGGGGAATTTTAAACTATACTAAACCAATGTTTTTCTGTAGTTGATCTTGAGCTTTTTACAAATTCAGGGACTTGCTGGAAGTGATGGGAGCCAGACATATGCAGCCTCACAGGTACTATACTCATAGAAAATGTGGCCTGGTCATGATATAGCCGCCAAAGGTACCCAGGATAAGACCCGTGTTCTTTGCCTGATTCAGTTGTACCCTCTTGTGAGACATAGTACTGCCTTCATTTCTTGTTAACATGGTTTTTATCCCCAAAGTGACACTGTGAGATCCCTGTTTGGTGTAGCACATGTATAAGGAAGAAAAGGAAATAAAATATGACTTAAACACACTTTTACCTTCAACTCTGTGAGTCAAAGGACTTCCAAGTCCTTTCTTTCTTGTCTCGCCCCCACTATGTTTCTACAGAAATTCCTTCAAGTGGTCAGCAGGTGCACTCATAGCAAGTATGAGGGCTAACAGAGGCCATTGCCCACCCTTTTATACCCCAAATAACTGTTTACATAGAAAGTTGAGGAAGAACAATTTACACATCTTCCACCTTGATACTCATTTATAAAGGAAACCAAAAGTAAATAATTTCCATGGCAAGTACTCAGTTTATCTAAAGGGGTTTCATGTAGTTAGCAGATAAATTTACAGGAAGAGAGATAGATATCACGATTTTAAAGTTGTTAAGATTACTGTGTAATTTTCAAGAAGAACATTTTTGGTCACACTGGTGAATAAGGAAGACTGGCAACCATACACATTTTGTATTTTTCGTGTGATGGTGTATTTCTGTTGGGCCCCAATAGCTTGGTCCATTGCAGGTTTCTATCCACAGATCAAAAAGTCAACGAAAAGGCAATGAAAGCTTTAGAGAGGTTTACTTGTTTTTGGAAGAGTTCTCTAACAGAAGATAAAGAGAATTTTAGTGATTAACAATGGAATCATTAAAAGGACGCAAAAGATGTAAGTTATTTAAGCAGTTAGCAGACATAAACTTTGGGTAGTCATACCATGAACTATTTTCTAAAATATCAAATAAATTATTGCAGTACTGCAATGGGTAGATTATGTTTTCAATTCATCCAGAAAGACTTGTATAGAGAATTACTTGAAATCAACATTTGGCAAGAAATGTGGCCCATTAATCATAACAGGCTCCAAATGGTTTTGATAGCAAAACATTCAGATGTTTAATCAGGTGACTTATTTGAGGAGGAATTATTAAGTTCCTGACTGCCAGTTGAGTACCACAGTCTGTTATAGTTGAGTTGGTGGTTGTATGCTATAAATCTGAGACCATTGGACTTAACCATCACCTGAAACCTGCTTCTGAAAACTTCCTTACTAAAGTCATACCATGGAAAATTATGACCCTACTACTCCACCATTAAATGTTCTCACAGTCAAGCTCAGAGTGTCTTTAAAAATGTTTAATGCTTTGAATTTCAATATAACATTATTCATTTCAGTTGAGCCATGTCATGCTTAAGTAAAGTTAATTTTTGCATTTAGCAGTAGTTAATCATATATGAATTGGAAGATTCCTACCTATTTTTATCCTAAGTGATCAATATCTGCTTAAGTAAGATACATGTTCTATTTTGTAGTCAACTTCTTTTATTCAGTGTTTCAGAGAAAGTTTCCTTTACTATCTTGTTTGGAACACAATTCTGAGTTTAAAGTATCAAGGGAAAAGTATTAAATGTTAAATAAATGTTAAATGTTAAAATAAAACATTTATTATTAAATATATATTATAAATAAAAGCTTAGATTGGAAATTATGTTTGTTCTTTATGTGCATAAAATGAATGTACTTCTCTTGGGAGAGTGTCATTATCATCTCAACAGAGGACTTTCAATCCTCTTATAAGGATTGAAATAAGCTGAACTTCCCTTAGAATAGGGGTTACACAAACTGGAGGTGGGTCAGGCATCAGTAGAAGATTGCTTGGGAGTCTTGGCTTGGTAGTCCTGTGCTGTGGGTCTTGGCTGCCCATATTAGCTTCTGGGGGCTGCAGAACCAAGTACCACAAACTGAGTGACTTAAACAATAGAAATTGCATTACAGTTGTGGAGTCCAGAAGTCCAAAATCAGGGAGTTGGCAAGATTGGTTTCTGCTAATATGTCTGCAATGCTTGGCATTCCATGGCTCATCTATCTCTGCTTTCACAGTCACGATTCACGCAGCACTCTCCCATGTGAGTGTCTCTTTCCCCTATTCTTATAAGCATACCAGTCCTATTGGGTTAGGGGCAATCCTACAATAGTATAACCTGTTCTTACCTTATTAATATTACATCTGCGGTGAGCCTATTTCCAGATACAGTCACGTTCTGAGATACTAAGGGTTAGGGAATGTATGAATTTTGGCAGAACATAATTCAACACACAATGCTTCCCCACTCTCTAATCTTGTGAATGTGGCCAGGTTTCTTCACTTTAAACCTTAATTTCCTTATTGTTAAATATAGTAAAACTAATAGCACCCATATCATTGTGATATGTAAGGATCTAACTAGGCCACCCACAAGGCAACTAAGTAAATCAGTTATTATTAATGGTAATGTTAGGTCTGGACAAAGTTAAACAGGTGGCTAGGGAGTGGCTAAGGGAAGAGAGCAGGAATTGAATTATAGCTAGGAACCAAATTGACCTTTAAGTGACCTAGGGCTCATTACCATCTAATTACCATCTAATTAGCATAGCATGGATAGAGGTTTCATGAAGGAGTCTGTGGGAGAGACATGCATAGCAAGGAAAACTGTTATATAACCAACCTGTTACGTAACCTGGTATGCAATCTGTTATATAATCTCAATCTGTCAATCACCCCAGAAGGTCAGAAAAAAGATGGGGCAAACTACTGAACATATAAAAGGCACCACCCCTCAAGACCGACCTGTTCCTCTCTGTCTGGATTGTACTTTCATTGTGTGTCACTTTGTATAGCTTTTTTCTTATATAGCATCATTGGCTTGATTCAGTACCAGAACTGGAAACTGGGGACCAGCGATCATCCTGACAGACCTAACAGTATTAATGCAATGTATCATGCTTAAAATTTTTCACATGGTTGCAAATTTGATTTAACCTTCTTACCTATGTGGGAAAACGTATAAAAATTATAAAAAGAAAACACTGCTATTCAAGTTTGTTGAAAACAATAATAAGAAATTATTAATGGTTAATGCCTTTTTCAAAAGCATTATATATTGCTTCTACACCTTTTGGAATGATCTGTGTGATACAGGAGTAAAATTTCATCTGTGATGTACACTGGAAGTTCACAGTCTCTTTAAGTAACAAAGTATCAACTATTGTATTTTTCCCATTACATACTTAATAGGAAGATATTAAAGTTCAAGAAATGGTATTAAACAGAATTGAGTTTACCCTGTCAAAGAGGTATATGCTTTCTATGTTTTCAAACATGTTAAATATTTTGTGACATTCTCTAAAAATATCATACCAGCAAGAGTGTTGTTACTTAACAGAAATAGTTATCTTACTATGTCATGAGAGGCCTCATTAGTTTTTCTTTGATAATTAGCCATAACTGCATCAAAAATTATTATCTATAATGAAGCAAAGGGTCTCCAGAAAGTGAACCCACGTGAGTACTTATTGTGAGTAAATTAAATTGAAAAAGGCTTGATTAAGCAATATACACTTAATTTCACATAAAAATGCTGATTTCTCCCTGAAGAATAACTTCTATTCTATTAAAATAAGAGCATTTCATATGAATATCAATGAATCAAAAAATGTATTTATTTGATGTCCCTGTGTAAAATTCAAAGCATATGTAATATCATATCTTCAAAAATCAAGTGAATTAATAGTGATGTCATGCATAAAAACAATAATCAAATGAGCAAACCTTAAGTTAACAGGTTCATCATGTAAAATATGACCTTGTTACAGAACTCCCTTTTCTTGTTACAGTCTTAGAGATTTTTTTTTCCATGTTATAACTAGATACACAGAAAGACATTTGGGAAGGTGTTAAGCTTCATGATATTTTTAAAGGGAGATTTGGGTAAGACGCAAAGAATGGGAAGGGAAGAGGAGGAGAGAAAAAAAAATGTCATCTAAGTGTTAGTAACTAGAGCACATGTTTCCTGGTGTGCATGTCGCCATAGGCTGGAGAACTGCCTCCTTAATAAGCATTCTGAGCACATATTGGCATATGTGTTTCAACAATAGCATCCTTTGGGATTGATCTGCAGGGAAGTTTTCAGATGCATTTCAGACCTAATTTTCATTACACATTCACAGGATACCCTGCGTGGTGATGAGATACATGCAGGCAAATGGTGAGAAGGATTTGTGCAATGTAAGTATTTGATGGATCTTCTCTCCCTGGGTCCCTAAGCTGCCCCAGTAACAGTGGCCATGGCTCTGCATTGATCCTCCACCCCCTACTCATCACATGCTGTATTCTCTGCTATGTGTAGGTAGTGCATTCCTCTCTACTGCTAGCAAAGTAACTCTCCAAGATCAAGCCATATTTACCTTAAAATCTTCTTACTGGACACTGTATCTAACCTATGTCAACACTATAATTATTCAGTAAATTTGAGCCTACTCAAAACCAATCTGAACCTGCTCATGGTGTAGGTTAAGGATAGAAAATACAAAGACAAGGAAGAGAAGTCTGCCTTATTTGATTGATCTTATTATCTTATTCAATGCCAGATTTACCAGGTCATTGCACTAGGCTGTTTTCTGATTTGTGATATCCACAAGATTTGCCCCAGTGTAAACATTTCTAATTATGTTTAAATGATCAATTGACAATCATTGGAATTTAACTGCTATAATTTAGGAGTCCTATTCAACAGATAAATATTGCATTCTTTCATGCATCTTGACTCTTCAAGTGACTATAACTACTTAAAAGTAGAAGTCTTATCTTACACACATTTGTAATGCAATTCTTGGAGTATGGTATGTGGCTTATAAATATTGCAAATGGGCAACAAAAATAACCACAGTCAACCACATAATTTTAGAATAGAATTATTCAATGAAATTAATATAGTGAAGATAAAACCTGCTCAATATCACTAGTCATCTTGTACGAGGAGTGAAATTGAAATAATTCTTCTATTCTAAACATAATTTTAGAATAGAATTGTTCAATGCAATTAATATAGTGAAGATAAATATCACTAGTCATCTTGTACTAGGAGTGAAATTGAAATAATTCTTTTATTCTAAAATATTTTTCTTCAAAGAAATCAAGATTAACATAAATGAAAATAGTGACATGCTAACAGCTCATGATGGGCAGCACAGTGACTAAGTGTCATTTTACCGAGTCTTTTTACTAAAATAAAAGGTGTTTTCTTTTACTATCATAAAAATTATGGCTTTCCTGCTACAACTGGGGGAGAAAAACTTGGCCTGAGATGTTAGAATAAAGTCGTTACTGTTCATTTGCCATAAACCAGCATTCCCTGTTTCACTTAAGGGGAACCTGTTGAAAAACAAAATGGACTTAAATGATTTTCAGATGTGAATGGATTTCCAGGTAGTCAGTCACCTGGCAGAGGAACCGGTCACACTTCCTTGACAATCTCTTTAATGTTGCTGAGGCACCATGCTTCAATGGTCACGGACTTCCAGGTCATTCTACACCATTTTTCTTTGTTCAAGTCAATAGATGCAGTTGTATTAACTCCTTGCAATTGTGTGGGTGCTAAATGAATCCCTGCTTGGAGGTGGAATGTTGTTATCTATGTGCACTGGGAGGAAATGTTAGATTAATGGAAAACAACAGTTGGAAACAAACTCAAGGGTCATTTATCTTAGTCCACATGTCAGTTGTAGAGCACACACACCATACAAAATACTTATAATATTTGCCAAGTCCTCATGAGGTATGAGCCAGACCACTTTTAATGATATCATTTATGTCCCTGTGTAGAGAATGGAAATATTTTTCTGTTCTCATGGTCTATTGGCATTTTACACACCATAGTCAATGAAATGCACCTTGATTTAAACTCAGCTTGAAACCTTAGAAGAGTGCCTAGAATGGAGCCAAAAAAGGTGGGAAAAACTTTTCCCCTGAAAGGCTCAGAGCCCAGCAGGTTTCTGAAAGTTGTAGAAGTTCCCAACTGAAGAAACAAATTCATACCAATTCTGTCTTATCTTCTTACATGATTTGAGAATTTCAGACAATGCTAGCTCAGAATTTTTGTCCCATTCAAACTGCAAGACTCACAATTCCACCTTGATAGAACATTTTATTTTGTCAAATTGTAGCCCTTCATGTTTTTCTTTGTAAAATGCAATCATGATAAATAGATATATAAAGAGGCTACAGTTTATTATCTTTTTTATAAGATTTTCTCCCTTACAGACACAATTAGCTCTAGCAAGATATAAATAATCAGAACAAAAGAAACTAAAGGAAAGGGAGAAGAAGAATCCATACAGAAGGTGCATGTGTGAAATATAGTGACTAGTAAACGGAAGTTTCAGCACTGCAGGGCCAGCCTGGTCCCCAGCATCCTCTGTGAGCTGGCTGATAGCCTTGAGCAAGTCCTGCTTCTATACTCTGGTTATTATAGCCGAGGACCCAGAAAATGTCATCACCAGCTGTTGCTTAATTGCTTAATTTTTTTTTTTTTTTTAATTTGAGACAGACTCTCACTCTGTCACCCTGGAAGGAGTGCAATGGCATCATCATACCTCACAGAAACCTCAAACTGTTGGACTCAAGCAATCCTCTTGCCTCAGCCTTCCTAGTATCTGGGACTACAGGTGCCCTCCATGATACCTGGCTGATTTTTCTATTTTTAATAAAGATGGTCTAATTCTTGCTCAGGCTGTTGTCAACCTCCTGAGTGAGCTCTTGAGCTCAAGCAATCCATCTTCCTTGGCCTTGCAGAGTGCTAAGATTACAGGTGAGAGCCATTGAGCCTGGTCTGCTTAATTGTTTTTACCATCCTATGGAGAAAAACGACACAATAACTTCAGACAATGGTAAGTGTGGGATGTATAATAAAATTCTCACTGATTCCAGAGTCTCAGGCATTGCTAGAGCCAAGACCTCTGTCTTTTGCAAGACTTCAGTCTCTGCATTCTGTCAAAGAGTACGTTTTTGTTAAGTACCTGCCATAGGTCAGGCACCAAGTAGGGCTGGGGTCAGATTCTTGGAAGGCAGAAGAGGACCCTGTTTTCATGAGGCTTAAAGCCTGGAGAAAAAGGAAGACACTCACTAAGGCCAGAGGGGCCCATCCCCAAAGCTACCTTAGCTGTCCCTCCACCAACAAGATCAGCGAGGGCCACCTGGGAGGAGGACAGGAGAATCACAGGAGTATTCCAAGTGGTGGGAACATGGCATGCCAGGGCCTGAGGCAGAAAAGGCAAAGACATTCTTGAGTAAATGGAATAAACATAGAAGTGGAGCAGGGAGAGTAACTGGGAATGCCACAAGGGAAAAAGCTGGAGACCAAAATTATAGGGTACCCTATGCAACAGAAATTTGAGTCTTAGCTTATATGTGATATTACAGCTATTGAAGGATATTTTGTAGGCTAGTGACAAGATGAGAGTTATTTTGTATTTTTAAGTGTCAGACAAGTTGGAAACTGAATTGAATAAGGCAAGGGAGAGGTTTAGGGAGGGAGAAGTGATTGGATTAGTTACCAAAGGGGATCTTAATGGCGGAAGCTAAGGAAGTGATGTGGGGGGGAGGGGTGAAAAGAAAAAAGAAACTCATTTTATCATTTGAAAACTTGACTGATGATTTATAGTGTACAGAGGGACAAATGATATCAGGATGAAGCCAAGTACTTTGAATAACTGAATAGGAGGTGGAGCCATAAGTCAATAGGGAAGGAAAAAAGCTTTGGAGCCAGAGGTGGAGAAACCCCGAAAGACAAAAAGGCATTTAATCCAGAGGAAATGAGGTGTGGACATTGGCTTTAAGAGTTCTGGGGTTCAGAGGGTGATGTGGGCCCCACGTAAACTTCTGGAAGAAGGCACATGATGTCACTTGAAGTTATCAGGAAGGATGAGTCCCTTTCAGAAGCAGTACAGGACAGCAGAAGAAGTTTACTAAACCATCTTGTGAACTTCAACATATAAAGAACAAGCTGAGATGGGAAGAAAACAAAAGAGGCATGTGGAGAGGTAAAAGAGAACGACAGATCATTGATGTCAAGTTCATTTAGATGCCAGTGTGTCCATAAGTGGTGGGTGGTCACCTGTTTAGAATTCTATAGAGAGATTAAACTGATGACTCAGGTGTCTGTTGGATTTAGTGACACGGAAGTCTTGGGTGAATTTAGTAAGCTATGTGTAATTAGTTATGTACAATTTTCAAGTTCTGGAGGAATAGTGCAAATCATTTTATCTTCAAGCTAGTTTGTAGAATATAGAAACATTTAGGTCATTCGGTTAAATCTTCCAAGGTCACACATCCGTTTAGTGACAGAACTTGGGCCTAGGTTCTCTCCCACAGTTTTCCATCAGGCAAAGGTCACTGATACTTTGTTATCCTGGAATGTCAGTTTGAATTTTTAATTACAATGGGTTTACCGATTACCCAAAGCAGTAATAATAGGGTTTAATTCTTTAGAACAGTAACACTTTTGTTTGTCCTAGATGTTCTGCTTCAAATGTTCCACCAATGAAGATCAGAGATATCTAGCCTAACTATTGCAGGGGGGAGTCCTAGAGAAGAAACTTTTTATTTTGACATTAAACCCCCTCCACAGAATACTCTGTTAAAATTACAAACAAATATACTGTAAAATATCATGTTAAAACAAAACAAAACACTCCAAGCACTATCTTACAGTGGCATATCAGAAAGCATTTGAAAATAGTTACATGCCATTACTTTTTCACTTTGGTAAGATGAAAACAACATAATTTTTTTTCCATGTGTTAACAATGTAGTTTCTCAGGCTAAGAACTTGTGTTCCAAGTTGAAGCCTAGGGCAAAATTTTTATAGCTGAATTATAAATCCCTGAAAATAGAGATTTATAACGGAAATTCTGGAAGCTTATACATAATACACATATACTACCTGGAGCCTCTCTAATGAAAGGAGTTCTGAGACTTTCTTCTAGAAAGCTTTGCTAATAAGATTAAATGATAAAAAGATGTTTAGAACAACTATTTAAGATATAGCCCTTTTTTGACACCGGTACATATTTCGATATACCCTACACTTGAAAACGAAAAGAAAAGAATCAGTGATAACTGATAGAAAAATGTAAGATATGAAAAATTCTTTGGGGAAATGATGGGTTATTAAGGTATGGACTATAATATCATCGTCAATCTATAAAACTTTTACAACCCAGTCTTATTTGCACAGAGATTACATCCCCAAAGCTCAGTGCCAAAGACACATGTTAATAAGCTCACAACTTTTAATTAAGCAATATGTAAAAGTAGATTCCCATTAAGCTGTGATTTGTGGGCTAGTTCATTACAGTGGGCCCCAACCACCAGACACATACTCAATACAAATCAAGCAGTCTGCATATTATCCAGCTTAATGTGAACCTACTAGTGATGTTTTATTGCCAGTTCAGAAGAGCAGTCATAGAAAGTATTTTTCCCCCAAAGACTAGGACAGAGATCAAAACCTAATGACCCCATGGTGCTTGTTTAATGAAATGACTCATCTGCATTGTTTATTTGCATAACACAATAATTACTCATACAGTTAATTATCATGCAACTGATTATCTAACCTGAGGGGTTAGAGTTTTTATGGTCATAAACCTATAGAGGGCAGCCCTGGTAGTAAGTTTGGGTAGTTGGGGGCAATATTAAATTCTCTTTCATTTCAGTTTAGTTGGGAAAGGAAGTGTTAGAAAATTAATGGTCTGGGGAAAATTGGTTAAGTGAAAAGAAAATGGGGCTGAATCTTTCCTCCAAAAGGTAAATTCTCCAGGAATTAAAGTGTTAATTAAAAAAAAATAGAGAGAACCATAGAACAGTGAGAAAAGGGTATGGTTTCACTTCATGATTCACAACATTTTCAGTGTGGAGCGGGGACAAGCAGGAAAAACTGATGCATTTGACTCCATAGGAGATAAAAAGTCTCTAAGTAAGATATAATCACAACGCCTTCAAAAAATTAAATGCCATCTGCCACCTTGAGTAAAAATAGTTGAATTGATCAATATTTCATCCATAGCTCAGCTTACTCATTAAAAAATATTTATTCAGCAATCATTGTATACCAGGAATTTTATTTTAATCTATTATCATATGTATTCACCCAGACAACGTTTTTCCAAACAAAATTCTTACACATTTTCATGCCTACTTTTAGACTTTCTATTCATTTCAACTGATTTGTCTGCTTATGTCTGTGCCTGTAAAGTATTTTGATGATTAGTGCAGTTTTAAAATACATTTGCTGCTTGGTTATTGTAAAATTATTAGATAATATAGTTACATAGAAAAGAAAATTACCTGAAACACAAACAGGTAACAGGTGCTAATATTTTTATATGTATCCTTTTATTATTTTTATGTAAATATATCCATATATCTGCATGTCTGAAGAGAGATATATTCTTATAAAAATATACTTAGATTTTAAGGAAATACTTTCTTTACAATACATTAAAGGTACAGTTTCACATCTGTTATTATACTGTGTCAATAACAATGCTATGTACTAGCAAGAGTCAGAAGACTGTGGCTAACTGGTTAAATGCAGTTGATCATGGGTTTGTTAATAAAGTTTTATCAGAACACAGCTATGCCCCTATGCCATTACATATTGTCTATGGATAATTTTATGCTACAACAAAAGAGTTGAACTGTTGTGATAGAGATTGCATGTCCTGCAAACTTAAAATATTTATTATCTTGCCCTTTACAGAAACAGATATAGACACTACATCAAACCATTTCTTCTTAAAGAGACATGTTTGGGACCATGTGACTGAACCCCAGTCAATGAGATCTAGGTGAAGTTGATATAGCCGCTTAGAGGTCTTGAAAGAAGAGTGTCTTAAGTTTTAACATCTTCTTTATTTGCAATCATATTACACTTCTCTGATTTCTAATGATGTATGTTTGTAATTTTTTCCTCTTCTTTATCAGCCTTACCAGAAGATCGATAAGCCCGGCTTATGCTATGTTTTTATGAATTTGCCAATTGCACCAATGTTAACATTGTAAAACATGAACATCCTTCTACATAAATTATCCTGATTTATTGTATTATTCATGGTATCTATATTAGTGGAAACCAATACCTATTTTGTATCACTTAAAAAAAAAAAGTCATCGATTTATGTTGTGGACCAAGGAGGAAATATTTTCTAAATGACTTTAAGCTTTTGAAGGTTTTTTTTAAACAATTTCTCAGCTTCTTGATTTATATTTTTAAACAATAAAAGTATTTCTATCTAAATATAGCTTTGGCCACATCTCATAAATTTTCATAACTAATGATCTAATTGCTTCATTATCATAAATTTCTTAACAGCTTATGATTGCAATTTTTATTTTCTCTTTGGCCCACAAGTAATTTAAAAAGTTTCTCACATATGTGTTTTTTAATATAAATTTTCATAATTTCTTTATTGTTTTCATGCAATATCATCTGAATATTTATTGTACAGCTTCTGTTATATACAATATAATGAGGTGGGTTTTTTTATGGAGAACCCTAAATGTATGATACATTCCTTTTTTTTTTTTTTTTTTTTTCTTTTTTTCAGGCAGAGTCTCACTTGTTGCCCTTGGTAGAGTGCCATGGCACCACAGCTCACAGCAACCTCAAACTCTTGGGCTAAAAGCAGTTATCTTACCTCAGTCTCCCAAGTAGCTGGGACTACAACAGCCCACCACAATGCCCAGCTATTTTTTAGAGATAAGATCTCACTCTGGCCCAGGCTGGTCTCAAACCGGTGAGCTCAGGCAATCCACCTGCCTCGGCCTCTCAAGTGCTGAGATTATAGGCGTGAGCCACCAGGCCCGGCTTACGCTATGTTTTTATAAATTTGCCAATTGCACCAATGTTAATATTGTAAAGCATGAACATCCTTCTACATAAATTATCCTGATTTATTGTATTATTCATGGTATCTATATTAGTGGACACCTAGTTGTTTGTCAAAATTACATTTAGTATTTTTAAATATACAGCTTTCCAGGAACTATTCTTGTTGTCTTAACTCAAGCTATCTAAGGATTGTTCCAAGATTGTTATTAAATTTTTCCTCATGACTCATAATGAGGTAGGAGGCGGTTTGTTTTGTTTTTTAGTTTGATTTTATTTTGCCTCTATATATCCTTCCTAGAAGCTGATACAATTTCTCCTAAGAAGACTTTTTGGTGAGCAGATGCTTTTAAAACCCCTTTAAGTGCTTGGACCTCCAGAGATTGTGCTGTGCTTGGGTGGAAGGCTAAAATTGTGGTAAGTAAAGGGTTAATTTGACCTGCAGATGAAATGATATAAGACTTAGAGATTGTGGGACTATAAAATGAAAAACCTCATCTTATGAAGAGGCGTCTCTCTGAAAGGAGTGGCTTGAAATGTAATTTTTTTAATTTCAGATTAATACAAGTATATGAGATGTAATTTTTAGATAGAGGAGTCAGTATTTGCTTCCAACAAGGAGATACCATTTGCTCAAAGAGATGATTTAGACAAGTGGACCTCCAGGGGAATTTAGCTACATGGAAATCAATTGGAACAGAAAACATGGTGTGGTCTTCCAAGCATAAAGAACAGGTATTTGGGGGAAGTAGGAAAAAAGCCAGCCTGCTAGAGCAGAGTGAATAAAGGCAAAAATATCCATGAATGTGATAAGAGGAGATAGCGGGATATGACTTGAGGACTTTGCCTTTGAGGCTAAATGAATGGAGAGTTTGAGCAGTAGAATGCAGTGAGCTGACTTATTCACTAGAAAGATTACATCAGTTAAGGCGGTGAGAATAGGTCAACATGGGATGAGGACAAAAACAGAAAAACTGGTAAGGAGACAAGTGCAGAAGCCCAAGAAAGTGATAATAATGGCTCAGATTGGGACTGTAGCAGAGAAGTTGGTGAAGAGTCATCAGATTCTGGATTATTTTCAAAGCATATCCAACACAGTTTCTGAATGGTTGTCAGGAAAGACAGAGCTGTGCTGCCAGAATCAGTACAGTTGTTGATTCTGGACTAACCCTCTAGACTGCTTTCCACCATTTAACCTGTTCTGACCCTGTGAGTGGTAGGCATATATCTTATGTCTGGAAGCTCTAAGAGCCAATCAAACGGCCCCAGCTACTCCTTTTCCCTAGGCTATGACAACTCACAGTGTTCTAGAGTGGTTTACTCTACCAGCCAGGGACACAAAATGCAGATGAGAATGTTAACGGAGTCCCAGGGGACTTCTGATGGATGTACTTTACATGCATTTTACAAAATACTTACAAAACATTCCCTCATTCCCTATGTGTTGGTCATCTCTTTGTAAAATTTTGTAATGAATATTTTATAAATACATACATAAAGCTACGTTTAGCAACAATTTCCCATATTCCTTAGGTATGGCTACTTTCTGGGTGACAGAAAGTTTGGAACAGCTTGTTTTACCTTTTAACTGCCCCACCTCTTACTACTACCACATTGGTAACACCTAAATTTGGGGGTGGATGAACATATTCAAAACGTTGTATAAATTTCATCTAGAAAATGAGAACAGTAATGAATGGGGAGAGAGAAGAGGACCAAAGACTGAGCCCTGGAGCACATCAACATTAAAAAAAAAAAAGAGGAGAAAAGAGGAGAATACAGAAAGAAGAACCAAGAACTCCAGCCATGTGGGAGCAGAGTAGTATCCTGGTGTTCAGGTGAAGAAAGTGCTAAGTTACATCATGTATTTCTACTAAATCAGGTAGACTGAAGATTGAGACTTGACCACTAGATTTAGCAGCATAGAGGGAGTGGGTGGGATCAGCCTCAGTGAGAGCAGTCAGTGTCCATGGAGCACAGGTGTGAAATTCTGACCAGAAAGGGGTGAGGCTGGCACAGGAAGAGAAGAATTTGAGGCAGTAAGAATACTCCTTCAAGGAGTCTTTTTATAAAGTGGAGCAAAGAAGGGAGAGCTGATATGAAGAGAGAATTCAAGAGAAGTAATTTTTTTCCTTTCCATGATGGAGAAATAATAGCAAAGTTGTATTATCATATGGACCACGTGAGCCCCAATGTGAGGTAGCCTTTCTCTTGGGGTGAGATGAACAAGGTGCATTAGATATTTAGATCTTTCAGATATACTATACAACCGTGCAATCCTGAGCCTACATACACACATGTAATTAGATCACTGGGCTAGCAAATAATACTTGACAGCTTTCAGTGAGGTTGAAAAACATAGCTACTGAGCTATCAGGCAGGATTTCATCATGAATATAACTCCAGAATCCCAGCTGTGGACCACTGTGTTGTAATGTCTCATTCACTTTTCTATTCATTCACCCATTCATCTATCATATAAGTACTGAGTTCCGATTTTGACTCAGACATTGGGGAAGTCATCCTTAAGAAATTTTTACCATTTTAAGAAAGAATTCCAGGGTCTCAACAGACAAAGAAATCAATATGAGAAGAGCCTCTACATTTAGATGTCTGAGATGAAGTAGATCCTCCATTCAGTAGGTCCCTATGTTTCAGCCACAAGACCATGGTCTCATTGTATATTTATATTTAGTATTTAACCATGTTTAAAGCATTGAAGACATAGTAGAATATAAAAAATAGTAACAATTTTTTTTTGAAATAATGATATTTTCCTGGATCCCTGGAGACAAAATGCTAGGTTACCTCTCTCACCCCTGAGTCTATCTGCTCTCCACACCGCTCAACTTATCAGTCGTCACAAAAGAGAAAATCTGTGTAAAATGCTCTGTACTCAAAAGAAAGAATTTGGATTTTGAAAAGAGAAAGACCAAACTTTCTTTATTTTGCATCATCAGCAACTATTTATTAAGGACCCACCATTTGCCAAAGCTCTTTGCTGCTATTTTAAGCAAGTTCTCACAGGAATCTCAAACCCAGCAGCATACATTTTAAAATTGTTGAAAGAATTTCATAATTGTAAGAATTTTTATTGGAATAGTGATTTTTTCTATCTCTAGAGGTATTTAAGATTAAGCTAGATGGCCAACTGGAAGTGACGTGGTAGAAGACATTTATGGTTTGCATAGGAGGCTGGACCAGACGAATTTGTGTGTGTGTGTGTATGTTTTATAACTATATATATATATATATATATATATATGTGTGTGTGTGTGTGTGTGTGTGTGTGTGTGTGCATGTGTGTGTATCTTTGTATAAATCTCTGTAAGTTGACCACCTTAGGGACTGTAACAAACTGGTCAACATACAGAGGTAGTCAACAGAAGGAACTAGGACTACTGCATTGATATGCATATGTGTCTATGAACATTAAGTCAAGATAAGGAGGTAGTCTTTGTAGGGAGGTGGTCAGCTAAGGAGGTTCTATTGTGTATATTTGTTTATGTGTGTGTATATACACATATATATATATATATGCATAAGTATTTATAGTTTGGGTGTGAGAACTTAATGACTTAAATATATAGAAAAGATCATTTTGGAGATGTATCCTATGAGCATTTATAAAATGAAAATCCCATAATGCCATCTAAGCTTTTTCTTCTGCTTATCCAACCATTATCATTTAATTTATTTAATAAAACTGAGGACTAAGAAAGACTAGAAATACAGCTTCCAATAGAAAAGTCCCATGCTGTGATTACTGAAGTGATAAGCAATTTGCTTTTAATGCTAGCATATACCACTTAGCACTATATTTAACTGAAGGATGAAAATCACTCATTTTTCATCCACTTGCTTAACTGACACTTAATATAATCTATCCATTGTCACTGAACTTAATACAAAGGACATTGAATAGATCTTACTTTTAAATTTATAGCAAGCATTTAAATGTTTAATTCCTTCTTACTTATATTTTTACTCCTTAGTAGAATTGAATTTCAAGTAGATAATGTATTTAGGCAATAAGTGCATGGTAGAAACAGGCAAAAAGGATCTATGAAATTTTTTATTTATAGTTTTTAATTATAATCATATCATGTATTGCGGATAGTGACTGGAGGAGAAAAAGGTCAACATGAATGACACAAGTCAATTCGTAATTAGAATACTAGAGATGAAGTTGCCAATGAAATCACAGAGAATATATGTATATGTTTATAGCTACTATTTTACTAATAGATTCTTGAAACACAATTATTAGCAATATAAATTATCCTTAATAGACTAAAAAAGACCGATGACTGAATTCACAGATATATAATTCCCCAGAAGCCATCTTCAATTTTGAGATAATATTTTGAAATACATGTACTCATCTAAGGGAACATTATTCTGGTGCCTTTCCCATTAGAACTCAACATCTGTTTCCAAAGACTGTATCAATTTCTCCTTATTCATGGAATTATTATTTGCAGTCCATAAAGGGTTACAGGAAATGAAAGGAATTGATTACTTTTATTAATAAGGTTACTTTTTTCCTTTATTTTTTTTAGAAACTAAGCATACATGTACAATAAAGAAAGTCAAAATTAAATAAATTTTTTCCATGCCCATGCAAACAGAGAGTTTATTTAGGATACAGACAGTACCAAAATCTTACTTCAACATTGGACTGAGTTATAGGACTGAACCCTGAAGGCTCATCAGATAAGTTCTTTTTAACAAGAATTCATGAAAACATGTTAGTAAATCTCTATCACCAAACACCTATGTGTACATATATTACAAAAGCTTAGACAAACTCAAATATTGACCCTGTTACTTAATATTTAATGCTCAGTAAGATAAGTTCAATGGCAGGGAAAACAAATATAAAACAATAGCAACAAAACACTCCACAGACTTGTATTTTAAAATACTGAATGACTCATGCTTTCCAGTAATGTAGTAGCAGATGCCCTGGATTAGGAAATAGGCGGTGGCCATGGGCATTCTTCAGGGACAGAAAATATTGCTTTCCTTATTCATCCTTTCATTGGGGCCACCAGTTTCCTAAAGAAACATGGAAAAGGAAAAGCATCAGTTGATTGATTGCCGATTTCCATGTTGCTTATTCAATTCACTGTCATATAGCTCAATAAATACACTGGTGGAATTTCATATATCAATTGCATCCAACTAGAAACGTACTGAGCACTTACCAGTTCAATGTACAGTATTAGGGACAGGGAAGGTCACATATGTAAAGCAGAAAATGATCTCTGGCCTCACAGAACTTACATTTTAGTGAGAGAAGTATAAATAGAAGGGATGGACCTACAAACTGGGCACGTTTTTATATTAATTAGGCAATGGCATCTCAGTGGAAATCTACCACAACACTTTTTCAACCAGATGTATCAACCTTATCTAAAATCAAATGCAGCTTAAGATGCAGAAATATACTTATATGTATATTTTTATTCCTTTGCAAAATATTTTCTTTGTTTGGGGGGGGGGCTTTTTTAGACTATAAGTAAGAGCACAATAACTACCTGACCTAAGTCCCACCTCTGCCTGCCTTTCACATCATCCTTGCAACAGCATCTACTCACTGAGTTCCCACATGGTCGTAACAAACACTCTTCTAAATTCTGTTAAAAGAAGATGCATTTATAAAGTTTTCTGTTAATAGGAAAGTCATGTTTTATTGGGAAAAGTGAAAGTATGTAATTGGCATACCAAGTAGCACACATTGTCAAGTAAACGTGGAGGTGAATATCTGGTGGTCAGAGCTCTGAGGAATTACATTGCAGGAGTGGAACGAAGGAAGGTAATCAGTGACAATGACATTTAAGTGTCTGAAGGAAGAGTCTAGCCTAAGGTGAGAAGGTGTGACAATTTAAACTATTAAGATATGTTTAAAATGCTTACTAGTTTCTTTAAAGTTGAGATCTGTTGACAGAGATATTAAAGTACGTTGACGGGTCTTCAGTTATAGCCATAGCCAAAGTAGCATATATATATATATGCTACTTTCTGCCAACAGAGGAAACACTTTATGTAATCCTAATGCAAATTTGTTACCTTAGACTGATGGCATCTTAATAGCTAGACAATGATTAGAGGTGGAAATTGAAAAATCAAGAGGATTGGACATTTTCACATGATTATCACTGTCAATTTTGACCCCTCTCGTAAGCACTGCCTTCTGTTTGAGAAATGTGACCCCCCTAAAAAAAAATACTTTCCGTCTTTCCCTAAAGGTGCAGAAGAAGGCCAGACAGCTTAGACAGATATCCACTGTATCTATTGTTCTCTAATGGAGCAAAATTATTCTTAGTGATGCAGGAATTTTATGAACTGTCAACGCTTTGATGGTTTGTTGTCCATTTGTGGTTATACATCAGATTCCAAATTTTCAGTTGAAAGAGAGGAAAGTGAGGGAAAAAAAGGTTATTTGTGTTATATAAGGACTGGAAAGAGGGTTGTGTAACCCTGAACACGTTAGAAAGAGGTAAGATGAATACAAAGAGACCATATCTGAGCCAGCCAGTTTGGCCTTGGTGGTTATTATCTTAAAATACAAAATATATGCTCTGTAAACTAACTTATTTATGATTTGGGGTTTTTTTTTTTTTTGGTTATAATCAATTTTTTCCATTTTTTAAAGTTCCTTCTTGACAAAAATATAATATTTTCCAGCTAAATGAAGGGTAAAGAGAGTTTATTTAGACTTAGTCTTAATCATCTTCTAGTCAATTTCTTAATTGCCTTACATGAAATAATACTAGTGCCAAAGAACCATAAAAATGGGATGCTATCCCATTTCAAATTTTAGAGTAGCACTTTCTAAGCTTGCAAAAATTATGCCTTTCTTTTTCATTTTCATTTCTAAGCTCACAGCAAACTCAAATTCTTGGTTTCAAGCGATCTTCCTGTCTCAGCCTCTGGAATATCTCGGACTATAGGAGCCTGGTAACACCTAGCTAATTTACCTATTTTTAGTAAAGGTGGGGTCTTGTTTTTGCTCAGGCTGGTCTTGATATCCTGCCCTCAAGCAATCCTCCAGCCTCTCAGCCTCCCAGCGTGCTAGGATTACAGCAGAAAGCCACTGCACCTGCCACAAAGATGATTTCTATTCTCTCTCAAAACATATTTGCTATGATTATGATTTCTAGCTGTTGTTTTAATACCCATTAATGACTTTAGACAACTACAAAAGGCAAAAGGGTTGAAAAAGAAGTTGAACATAGTATTATCACCATAACTTGTAACCTTGGAGTTTTAGGGAAAAAAGAAGGAAGTAGCCCTTGATGGCTCCTTCTTAGTTGAAGCACTAATTTATAGAAATGAGTTAAATAGTTAACCAGCAGAAAAAATACCTTTTTATTTTAATAGGTTATTTTCATTTCCCTTGATTTAATATCCATGGAGTTTCCCATACCAGTGTTCATCTCACTTATTTGCTCCTGAATAGCTGTGATCATTTCACTGCGCACAAGCTTTAAGCCACTGATATCACCAAACACCTGAAAATGGGGATAGAAAGGGCACATATCAACTTATCACATTTCAAAGAATATGTAGGTGGAATGAACAACAGCTGTTATTTTGTTCCTGTTTATTTCCTAGAAATATTATAGCTTGAAATCTCCTGAAATGACATATTCTTTTCCTAATTCCGCAGCTTAACAGAAGCTTATAATTTAGATTTTATGGTTCAGTTTTATTTCTGACCGTTATAATTTTCTAACAACCCTACCCAGTACAGAAAGTAATATTTATATAAATGTATTTAGTAATATAGAACCAGAGGGTCATAATGAGCAACTAAATTAAATTTGAAAAGTTAATTTTTCTGATTCTACTGAAACCACAAATGTCAAAATCAAAAACAAGACTGGAATCTACTTTTCTGCCTTTAATAACTTTTGTTTGATGAAATGCATAGAAAACAAAGACTGTCAGGGGGCAACACAGGACAACATTCCTTTTTGTAGGAAATCATTATCCCAGAGAAACCTTCTGCATATACAAGACTAATTATCTTTGAGCACAAGTGACAGCCATGCCAACATCCTGTTTCACTTGTCACACACAGTTTGGGTTGATTCTTGGACTGTTTATAATAATACCGAATTTCACTGACTGCCTGTGTCCCCCCTACATCTTGAAGGTATCTAACATTTCCAAGCATTCTGCCGAAGGCGTTTTTTTCTCTAGAATTTATGACCTCTCCTGCTGAAGACCATTCAGATGAGAAAGGCAGGGTGCCACACCTAGATATAAACTGGCAAACTGGAAGTATTTTTCTGGATGGCAAAGAGGACATCTGCTTGTCTGATGAGGTTTCTTTAGTTACAGAGGACATTTTCTCCTTCTCGAGCTCTTCTTCTACCTCCTAATGAGGCTACCAGTCACATAGGTAGCCAATCATAAAGCCTCTTCCGGGCTGGGCAGATAGAGAAAGAGGTATTGTTTTGCAATACCAGGGAAATAAAATCTTCCAAGAGCGTGAGGAATAGGACTGATAAAGTCCTGAAGTAATACTATTATATGAAGAAAACATTCTCAAGAATGAAGCCAAAACATAGATGGACAAGAGACAAAAGAGAGAACATTCTTTAAACTTCTAAATTCACCCAACCTATCAGAATAGCTATGAAACTTCCCACTAATGAGGTAATAAATACCCTCTGTGAATAAGCAGAAAGAGATTAGGTATTTGACACATGCAACTAAATAGTATTGAGAACAATAGACATCCTTGGATAAGGATAGACAGCCTTGATTCTTGCTCTCCTATTGAATCTCTCTCTGGCCAAGCCTTCTGGGGGTGCACTTCCCCCTGAAATTGTGTAGTCCTTTTCCGTCATTTGCTTCCCTGTCATTCTTCTCAACCCTCCCTTGCATTTATTCTTCATTATATACCTTTCCTTTTACTTCTTTGCATGTGATCTTTTAAAATCTAAATCTGTTGGAATCCATTCCATGCACCGTGGCATAGATGCTTCTCTCTCTCTCTCTCTCTCTCTCTCTCTCTTTTCTTTAATCAAGACTGCCTAAAAATGCAACTCAGAATTACAATTGTAGAGCTTTTCCCAAGACTCTCTTGATGGCCCCCTTTCAGATTCATCACCCCATTTCTCTGAACTTTTGAAATACACTTGCCGCATATCAAATCGGATAGCACTCAGCCTTCACCAGGATAACGAATTCCAAAATAAATGACAATGTCAATTTTGTCTCAGTTTTCTGTCGTCTATGAAGTTTCTTTGTTGTTGAGAATTAAATTCAAAGTAATTACCTTAATCATCACTTTATCTTCTGGGAGGTGAATTGTTAGGGTGTTTCCTTTATAATTCCACAAAGAATCTGGAGTGGTTGGGCAAGAAAAAAATGGGAGCAGGAATGTTTTTGTTTGCTGGACATTTGAGAAACTGCCTGGTTATTATCTGGACTAATTCTCTGGAAGCGTTTCTCTACCTGGCTGCTCAGAGCAGGGTCATGGACCAACAGCGTGTGGCCTTTCAGGGTACTCTGGTCTTTTAATTTTCTCCCCAATTTTTAATCATTCTTCTTGTTCTCATCACAGCTGTCACTATAACATATCAAAATGTACTTGAAAACAAAATTGTATGTTTATGTGATACGCATTAAATTAACAATTATACTTTGGCCTGATGGGTTTGAGGAAGAGTTGCAGTTGCTAAAAAAATGTATTTTGTTTAACTCCATGCAAACCAGTTCACTTTCCAATTGCTGCAGTGTGATGAAGAGCTCTTAGAACATTTTAATTTACAGCAATCTGTGTAGTCATTTATTTCAAATGATGTGTGTGCTAAGAAAACAAGCAAATGGTATTGTATTTTTCCTTGTATAGATTTTGTTGATTACTGGAAAGTAAAGTTGCTAGAAAACAAGTACTATGAACAACTTAGTGCTGAAATTGCTATGCTTTGAAAACAAACAAAAAAAAAAACTGAATTAGGCATGTAGCATCTTTCAAAGGCAGAAAAGGACGATGAACTATGATATCCATGTGGTTTGATATTGCTAACATAGGATCATCCCATTATGGTTTGTGTGGCTACAGAAAAAAGACTGTCAAAATGCCGGGGAATCTTTTCCTTTGCTACAGTTGCAGGTATACGTTTGTTCATATTTCTGGAGGGCAATTCAGGTACAAATACACACACACACACACACACACACACACACACACACACACATGTACATATACACACACATTCATATACAAACACCTAAATGTCTATCCTTTAAAATTTTCATATTCTTTGACCTCATAGTTCCACGGTCAGAGTCTATCTTTAAGAAATAATGTGGGGCATTAATGAAAATTTTATCCCTCCATAGAAACAACAAAAAAACATGCACAAGTTTGTCAGAATCAACTTTTTCTGGAGGAACACTAGTTCTGGCACACCATTCGGCTGAGGCTGAAGTCATGGAGGATTTGACTAGCTACTTGACCCCACCACTATGGTGTTAGAAATTTAGAATTGTCTGGGGCGGCTCCTGTGGCTCAAGGAGTAGGGCACCAGCCCCATATACCAGACGTGGCAGGTTCAAACCTGGCACTGGCCAAAAACTGCAAAAAATAAATAAATAAAATGAAATAGAAATTTAGAATTGTCAACTTTTAGTATGTAGGCCTGGGACACCACTGTGTCGGTGCCAGGCAGTGTGAGTAGGAAATGATTTCTGCAAAGACAGACAAGCGTCTTTCTGACAGTGCCCAGCTAGTGTTCGACAGTGACATCCCCCAGCAGTGTGCAAGAGCAAAGGTAAGTTCCTTCTGCCTTGTGCTCGGAGCAGGACTGACCTCTCTGATACAAAGAAACACCAGTATTTCTTAAGAAATTTTCCAGGTAAGGCAAGACTTAAGAAAGAGATTGTTAATTGCCTGCTAATAAGGGTAGGTATATCTTCAAGTATCTAATTGGAAAGATGAAATTCGCTTTATTTATAATCGAGCTGATGAGATAGGTTAAATCTGGATGCCAAAAATACACAACCTTGATAAAGCTTCGTGAGACCATTATGAATACAGTTAGAGACCTGAGAAGGAGAAGGAATAAAATAAAAACAGCATTTCAGAAGTAAGTTTTTATTCCATTTGTCCACTTAACACAGAGCTTACGTATCCACAACACTAATTCACTAACTGCAGCATAACAGCTGTAATGGAGGCCTAGGATAGAACCCATGACGCTTCTGAAATGAAATGCAAGTTCTCAACAGAATTCAGAGTGCTACACCTGAGACACAGCAATCTGAACTTGAGGGAAAGAATCTATTAAAATTTGATTAAAAGTGTAGATTTCAGAAATAGAACTGGAAATAATACGGTTCTCTATAAGTAATAGGTTGGATCAACATCATTTTAGAGAGAGAATGTTTTGCATTTTGAAAAAGTAGAGCACTTAGACTAATTCCCTCCAGGGATTAATTGAACTAAAGCTCTACATTTGGATTTATTCTCTAGGATTTAAGAATGCTGGGTCTTGGTAGTGGTGGCTCTGTTGATCATCACAGCTGCAAAAATTATAAACCAAAGCACACAATCCTTCCATTTTTGCAAAAGTATACTTTACTTGGTTGTAAACTATTCAATGTTCTCAAGATTAAATATCTGAATATTGCTTCTGAAAGAGCAGCTGTCAACTTAAATCTAAAGTCTAGTTTGTTTACTCGCTGTATTTTACATCCTTTAGAAAATGACACAAAATGGCAATAAAATCATTGTAAGTATTCTACAGGGGAATATAAATGCCCTTTGGTTACAGTGTACATATCTTTATACATAATTCTAGTTTATTTTCCCTGGAATTATGTTAAATATGTAAAAAGCCTTTTCTCATAAAGGTAAAAATGCTAGATATTTTCAAGATGTAATTTAGCATTAGTGTCAAGATTGCTTCAGAAAATAAGCTACCATGTCCTTCCTTTTAAGTGTCATTCAGCATAGCATATGTGATTTTTGCATATAAAATAAACTTAGACAATTTTATCAGTGTTTTGTAAAATATGAGATTAAAAATAATTTTTAGAATACAAATACATAAAAATAACTGATGCTAAGCAACTGGCTTTTTTACATTGTTTTATCACATTACCATTAAATATTTTTTCAAGTAATTACAGAAGTATTTATTCCATAGTTTAAAATGGAGAAACTAATACTATCTATGGATTCTGAAAAAGAAAAATCAACATACTTTAGATAGTTCTTATATTAATATTGACACAATTCCAATGTGTACTAAAATATGTTCATAATTACGTATATAAATATGAGAAGATATTTATTTGTATTTATATGTATAAATATGTATTTACACATATTTAATATGTATATAAATATATTTCATGTAAGAATAATACGTTTGGGGTTATTTGTCTTATTTTGCTTTTTTTCATGAGGAATTTATTTTCGACTTTATTAGAAATCAGTATTAGGCAGCCTTGTCAAACGGAGTCAGGATAAAACTCACATAGTCTGAAAAGGGTTGCCTCAAGTATTAACTTTGGGCTCATAGATTTCAAGCATATTACAAGGTAAAAACTAAAAAAAATGTCAGATATTATAGTAAATTAAGGTTCAAATTAAAATAAGCATGAAAATATATTTTTCACATTTAGAAGATCATCCCTCAAGATGTCCTTATTAAAATCCAATGCAATAACTGAGAAAAACATACAGAATTAATAATGAATAAATTTTGATTCAATTAAAAACATTCAATCTTTATCAATTGTACAATAAAGGTTTATTTTTCCACCTATATAATGTTTTTATGAAGTGTTTAATCAAGTATTTTAGTTCATATATCAAAGCTTATTTTTTGCTTCTTTGCACTTATGCCTTTAATGATTCTCTTGTACCTGAGAATTCAGGTAAAGTTTTTCTATTCAATATATTATACATATGTGTATTATTTCTAATAGACATATGAATGCATTATTAGAACAATTTTTTTCTACAGCCTTCATAAGTTCTAGCTATTTGGAGATTCAAAAAAAATCTGAAATGTTAAAAATTATATTATGTGTAAGAACATTTTCAAAAAATTATCTACCTGATCATTCTTTTTCTTATATATAAATGAAAATTACAAGCTCCATATATGGCCGCAATTACTAAAAATTGATTACTTCAAAATGAGTACAAATGAGGTATAGAGAAATTTAATTTTTATAAGATTTGCTAATAATAGTTACTTTATATATACATATAAATATCTCCTTATATTTAAATACCCATAAAATATCTTCTTATATTATATACACCTATAAATACTTGTTATATTTATATACACATAAAATATCTTTATACATAAGTATCTTCTGATTTTTTTTAATACAGAAATATTATGAAAATCTTTTGGTAAACTTTAAAATTGTGTTAATATTAATCTAAGAAATACCTAAAATATACTGATTTATATGTATATAAATATTTTCCACATATAAGAATAAGATGTTCAGGGTAATTTGTCTTACTTTGCTTTTTTTTATGATTGATTTATCTTGAAATTTATTAGAAATCAGTATTAGGCAACTGTATCAAACGGAGTTCAAGGTAACAATGTTTCTAACAATCACATCTCAATATATATTAAATGGAATCAAAATAGATCTTCATGATTTTCTAAGGAAACTGAGCCCAGCTATAGCAAAATTACCAAAAATCACCAAAAGTTAATATGTTAACCTTACAATTAAAATAGCTTTGTAAAAACAAATAGTTAAATTTTCTGAAAATGTCTGCAATCTACTGCATTCATTTGAAATTTACAGTGTTCTAGATTTAAAAAAAACACCTATATCTTAAGTTATTCCTCTTCCTATTACCAATATATGTATCAAATGACAATGAAGCCTGAGATGAGAGTCTTCTTGCTCAGTTTTTGTGAAAAGCTAACCCTTTCACAGCAAGTTGCACTGACCCAATTAGTATGGACAAAAATCATGTATTTTGGCAAACATATGGAAATAATAATTTTTTCAAGTAATTTTTAAAGGAGGCTAAATTCCTATGTATATGTAAATGATTGGTAAATATGTCTGAGATTTTTCATGGTAGTGTGAAAGGAAAATGTCTACGACATCAATTCTAACATGAGTCCGATAATGGAGTTCTGCTTTGCTCTTGCTTTCCATTTTTATTAACATGTTTCTGATAATAAGATCTAAGTTTTAGATATAACAAAATGATGATCCTTTACAGTCTAGCTAAAATACCTAATTATTCTTCATGAATGAAAATAAAGCAAAATACTACCTGGACTTTTATTTTTAAAAAATCAACAGCAGTGGTAATTATTAAGTTTGAATTTGAAACCTAGAAATAGAAGATATTAGTACAATTTAGCATTATTTTATGTGACTCTCTAACCATCACTATTACTATTTTCTTTTACTATTTTTTTATTATTCAGATTAATATAAAGGTGTCCTCTTTTCTTTTAACGTATACACATCTCCCATAAGCACAACGTGAAGGACACGCTGCATATTCTTAGAACACAAACATCAAGTGTTCTAAATCCGGTGAATGAAAAATGTCTTTCTTCCATTTTGCATAAATGAATTACTTTTAATATCATTTTCAGAGCAACCTAAATCTAGGTACAATGAGAAACATAAAGATGGTTTTGCACTTTCCCGAGTACAATGACTTTCAAAAAAAGGAAAAATTGATGAATCAGTTTTCACCTTGAAAATGTAAGATACCACGAACAATTGATAGTAGCTTAATTAATGTTGTCCATGATCCCCATTTCTTTGGTCTTTTTCTATTGATTTCTCTTCCACATTTCTCTCTCTCTCTCTCTCACACACACACACACACACACACACACATATATTGCAAATTGTCTATTGTAGAACACAGATATGGGAATCTCCAAATGTGCTAAATAATATTTCTGGGAGACATCAAAATAAAAAAGTTAAAGGTAGAAAACTATTAATTATATGCATGAGGGGTCTTGCCCTACAATTCATTGATTCAAGGACAAAAGGTTGTTTCCTCCTCTCCACTTATTCAAAGCTCCATGCAGGCTTGTGGAATACAGTCCACTGGGAATAAAGGTAAGGTCCAGCCTCTCGACACCTGCTCTTTGCACCATGTAGTCACTCAATTGCAGGAGAAGCAGAAAAATCCAGAGCTGAGTAAAACCCATCTACTAATAAAATTGTGTTTGGGTTTTGTGATTTCTCCTTTCTCCTCCTGCTGCTTTCTATCAGCCTAACATATAACAATCACTAATTGGTTAATCTGTTATTTAGGAAAGTATTAATATTCTAATTTTGCAGAGAAGGAATCAGCCTTCCTGCTGTGTATCCCCTGGCCCTGGGTAAGGAGTGCTTCAAATGGGAGATTCAAAGTAGGTGAGCATGGCCTCCTGAGACGCAGCCGTTTGCCTGGAGCGCGCAGGAGGGCTTGGCGGAGCCCGCGTTAGATGGCTCAGTTCCTGACTCCCAGTTCTCTGCTCAGACCACCAGGCGACACTGCCTCTGATGACAAAAAATCGTTTTCCCATTCCACCCCAACTAATGCTCCAAGGAGTTTCTTAATTGCGACTGATACCCTGGGATTGGGAAGCTTATTTGTGACTTGATGAGTCTGCACCAATCTTGCCTGGGTTTCTAGGTTTTATAGCACTAAAAACTTTAGAGTAACTTTGTTCTTACGGAACCCTCAAGGTAACCCCACCTATTGAACAGAGAGATAAGGTGTTGTCTCCTCTGTGAAGAGGAGATGAGATACATGAAGGCCAGGGAGGCTGGTGACAACAGAACTAAGGAGAGGACTCGTCACAAGGCCAACCAATGACCATTTCTGACAAAGGGGCAGTGGCAGCATGTTTTGTTTTGTTTTTGTTTGTTTGTTTGTTTGTTTTCAATGCAAAATATGTCAAACACCCTAAGAGCTGTGTCATCTCGGGTCACCAGGCTGGATGAAAACATCACAAACACATATCCATAGGAAACAATTTTTGCAATACAACCCCTATTTCAGACTCATGAAATCTGACCTGTAATAACTGACCCAGCAAAAAGACCCCTAAAGGCCCCTAACTGTCTCCGCCTGAATCTCAGTGTCTCAAACCCCCACTTAGGTTAATTCTGAGAACAGGTTTCAGAACAAGGAATTTCTCTCTGAGTTCCCTGGCTCCCTTGCCAGACAATAGTGAAAACTCACTCAAGCAGAATTTCCCAGGTTCTGAACTTACCCCAATCCCCTAGCAATGACTAAACAATGGTGAAAGTTTGTCCTGGTGCCAATTGCCATGATGTAGCTGACTCACTGTAACCCCTGACTGTAACCCCACCCCTGAGCTAACTGGCCACATTCTGCTTCTGTTTTTACTTAGCTTGCCACATAGCACAAAAAGGGTATAAAAGACAGCCCACTTTTCTCTTTGGGGCCATTGGCCCTTTGGGCAGCGACCTACCTGCGCAGGTATAATAAATCACCATCTGATTTATACCTGAAGTGGGGTCCGAGTCTTTCTTACAGGTGGCAAATAATTTCAACATTTATGGAGGCCCTAGAGAAATGCTACCCCCGGACCCCCAGCAAGGCCTGCCCCCACCTGACAGCTCCAGGGGAAGGCCTCAGAGAGATGTTCCTCTGCCCCACGGAGTCCTCAGATATGTGGAGCCAGGGCATAGGTTTCCAAAACCTTTAAATTGGTGATTAATCAGTAACACCGGGTGAATTTTGTAAGTTTACTTGGATCTCTAGAGATATTGGGGGGGGGGGGAATCAGACCAATTGAACACAACTACACAGTCGGTTCCCCAGGTGGGGGGAGACATCTCCCTGCCCCAGGTCATGTCTCATGCAGGGCTCATGGCAGTGAGTCCAGGTCTCACACAGGGCTCACCAGGGTCTGGGTGTCAGGTCGGACTCAAAGGCCGAGTCCTCACTGTGTCTTTGTCTCTGCCTTTCTGTATCTCGGTAGTTCCCTCTCATGTCAGTCAAGTCAGTCTTTTCATGCCTAGTCTGTTGGTCTCTTTTTGAACTCACAGGGTGTGGGTCTATTGGTCTGTCAGCTTTCCCTTTTAGGACTCACAGAAAGTGGGTCTTCACTTCCCCAGTGCAGGCTCCCTTAATTCACTATGGAAATTGATGGGCAGACTTCCATCATGCCTACCGTGTAGCCTAATTTGGAATCCAGAAATTCAGTGCAATGTGACTGATTTCCTTGGGCATCATTATGTATGTACTACAAACAAGGGGAACTCAAAGGTCAAAATTAACTTTCTGTCAAGTAAGTGACTGTTTATAAACTGTGCTTTGAAAAGTTTAAAAACTATTTCTCCTGTCTAGAAAGTAGAATATAAGCTACCTAAATGCTGATATTTGAAATTTCTTTGCAATGCACACTCTGGGAAAGATCATACATGGATTTTGTTTCTCCCATAGTTGCAAAAGACCAGTCTCAAATTCCTTCCAATTTCACATTTTGTGATTCAAAAGACTAATGATAAACCTGGCTATACCTGTTAGGGGTCAAGAAGATACAAAAGAAAGGAGGAAAAAAGGGAAATTGTTGAATAGCCTGACAGGTGTCTAGAAGAAAATTT
Source organism: Loris lydekkerianus (assembly GCA_963574355.1). Taxonomy (NCBI): domain Eukaryota; kingdom Metazoa; phylum Chordata; class Mammalia; order Primates; family Lorisidae; genus Loris; species Loris lydekkerianus. The sequence goes on along the minus strand of CAUYPK010109865.1, from coordinate 11,935 downwards.
GCCTAATCCTCAATTTGCCTGGGGACTGCTGTTGTTTTTACAGTTCCTGTCCTCTAGGAGACACAATTTAATACTAAAGCAAATTTAGAATGGCTAGAGAATAAATCAAGGATTTGTAGTAAGTGTTAGGAAGGTGCAAAAGGGATAGGCCAGCTTGAAGTGGATTCAATAGGTGTCCCAGCAAAGGGAACAAATAAAGCATGAAGAAATAAACGGCTAAGTATTGACCACACAGCTCAAAGTGGGCAGGACCCTGTGCATTTCTTGGGACTTAATAAAGGGAAAAAGCCAATTTAGTATTTGCTCGAATTTCAGGTGGGCTCAGGCTCCAACTAATGCCCAGGTGCACCTCCGCCATGACTGCTGTATAAGGCAATGGTGTGGAAAACACAGGTAATAAAAGAGTCAGATGGGTCGATAACACTTATTGCCCTGTGGCCCATTTCTTCCAGAAGTGAGTTAATTTTATTTTGAGCATAATGTTACTATTAGTACTTGAAAAAATGTTTATAAGTAGACTGAATTTAATTGTGCACGATCCGTAATACTTCGTAATCTTTATTGAACCTTTTCTTTTTAAGAGCTAAAAGTACTTTGCAGATGTTATCTCATTAATCTGCCCCAAATCCCTATGAGCCAAGTAGTATAAGTATTCATAACCCAGTTTTGCAGATAAGGAAATAAGCAGAGTAGTGAAAAGTGACTAAGCCAAGGTTACAGAGCAAAAAAGGATTGAGCAAATCAAAGCTCCATGGTGGTTGTGGGCTCAGAACACTCCGCCTTACACCTGAGCTTGCTGTTCAAGCCCCAAGGCTATCGGAGCTGCAAGATGTTTTCTCGCAGAAGGGACACTGGCATCTCTGCTTTTTGTGTTATTTCAGGGCATTGTGTGCACACATATTTAACCATAAACCTAGGCAAATTTTTTAAAATCAAAGTCCTCTAATGTACACAGCTATGATTTAACAATAAAAAAATTAAAAAAAAAAAAAAATCAAAGCCCTGGCAGTTTGTCCCACAAAGAAGCTGCTAAAGCAAATATTTCAGAAGTGTGAAAAGGATCATATGCAGAAGTGCCAATAGCAACCTGGGACCCAAAGTCCCAAAGAATGACCTTGGATACAGTTAGTTATAATCTGCCTTTACTACAATGTATGCCATTCCTTCTGATCTGACTCCTCCGTAAAGGAGAGAGGAAGGTGAGCTGATGGAGAATCATTTCCTGAAGTTCTGTGCTTTCCTGCATAGAGTGTCTGTGTGAAACAAGTTGTGGGCTGCTGTAGGTGAGAGAAAAGCTCTCTGTGGATTTGCAAGACTGATCTCTAAACAGTTTGAAATTTCTCCAAAGTTGTATTGAAAGAAATGTTTGTGAGGACACACTTTCATCAACTCCATTAACAAAAATAACAGTCACCGAAGTTCATAGGGAAAGTGTGATAGGATCAGAAATATTCTTCAAATACTAACCAGCCATTATAGTGCCAATGTTAAGTGATTTTGCATGCCACCTGGACCAGGGAATTCATGCAATATATATTTTAATATTCCTTCTTTGCTATCTTTCATTTCCTCCCAATAATAATATTCCTTCAGACTTCATGATTTGATAACACTGATATTAATGGTTCAGAGCCTCAGATTTCCACATCCCATGAATTCAGATTCAGAAAGTATAATGTAATGTAAGAGATTAAAAAAAAAAAAAAAAGAAAAGAAAAGAAAAGAAAATCTCAAAATGATCCCAACTAAAGACTCTGCCTTTTTAGGAGAAAACATGACTTTAATATCTTTGCCAAATATTACTTAAAAATACTTTTTTAGAGATTTAGAATTTTTTCTTTTTTTTTAAATTATTATTTTGTAAAGATTTTCATCATGGAGGAAAAAAATAAAACGTCAGGATCTCAGTTAGTTAGTGGGAAATCATCTACGCTAAAATTTCACTTGTGAGGCAAGGAAGTGCCCAGGGACTCAGAAAACTCTCTTTCATCAACCTGCTGATATTCACAAAGGTTCACTAAGTAAAAGTTATTAGCGGTAGAACACTCTCTCTCCAACATAGTTGTGCACTATATTTGTTTAGGGAGAAACTAAAATCCATCTTCAAGCCCCCTATAGCATTACATGCATAAGTTATCGTATGTCTGCAAAGTAATATTGAAGGCTTTGAAATCAAGCACAGACACACACATACATACATATATGTACGCATGCAAGTATATATATGTACCTTCATGCATGACAAAATACACACACTTGAATATTTTTTCAGACACATACCTCGAGAATGGCACCACTGGGGAGCTGGAGGAAATGGCGGTACAGCTCTTGGAACCCACTGGGATAGACGGTGTATACAGATACGTGAGAAGTCGTGTCTCCTGAACCAGTTGCACACAGAGACAGTTCATTTTGATGCTGGAGGTCACAGCTGGAGACACTGGACTTGATGTCCTGGCTTTTCCAGATATAATTATACACTGCCACCTAGTGAGACACAATCCCCCCCCCTCCGGAACACAACCCCCAGCCCCAGGGAAAAAAAAAAATAATTAATTAACTTCTGGCAAGAGCATAACCGATTTTAAATGATTTTACAATAAATCTGAAAGTCCCTGCCATCTGCAGTGCTCGCCTCCATTCCATGCATATTTTTATGGCATACATCTAAATAGTGAAGATAGACAAATCCCCGGTGTGTGCTCCATAAAGTTAATTCTACACAGATGAAGCTGTAATTGGCTCCCATATTAACCCAAAGTAGGAAGATCAAGCAGGCTGTGACAATGACAGTGTTGATTAAAAAAAAAAAAAAAAATGCTTACGAATGGTTTTATGAATGGGTGTTTGTACATTCTCATCCAAAAGAAATCTCTGTTCCTTTGTGCTAAGTGCCGAGTCTCCGGCTTCCCTGTAACGGTGGATATGGTACATCAAGGACACATTTTTTTTGAGGTGCGCAGGCATATTTCTCCATACTTTACATATTTAGCCTATTGTTTTTGCTTCATAGCAATCCTGACTATTATACTTACTGGACTTTATGTTCTGGCAGGATTTCTCAGGTAACAATTTCATTGTCTAATACAATGCACCCTGTGGGGCTTTCATTAATGTTAATTGAATTATGAATGAGTTCAAAAGACATTGTTCTATTGCTTATTTAAAATTTTGACAATGAAGATTAGACTATACTACTCTAAAATTTATTTGAGGCTGAAACCGTCTAGTCTCCATTTATACCTGTGTTATCATTTTCTATGACTGCTGAACTATTGTGATGTTTCGAAAATTTCCAATTTCCAGACTGGCCAGTGCCGATAGTCTCAGAAGTAGACAGAGGAAAGTTATCAATGTACATCTTTCCTCACTGACTCTTTTCTAAGGCAGAAAACCTTCATCTGTTGCTGTGGAGCACTGATTTCAGACATGTGCTCCAAAGTTAACTCCTCCCAACATGATGTACAAGGAATTTAACTTCTCAAAAATATGGAAAGATCTAATAACATGAAAGAAAATTCTGGGCACTTACTATCTAGCTCATGTTTGTAATTGACAGTAAACTCCCAAGATTCTAGTGATTTTTTTTTTTTAAAGAACAAATGCAATTAAAATCCAGATGAATAAGAAAACTAGTTGTAAATGTCTTGGCTTGAAGAAGAGAAAAGATCAAATTCTCAAATGATTCAAAACAAAGGTTTACTGAGGAGCCATTCTACAATAGATTTTTGAGACAAAATAAACATGATTCAGGACCTAAAGACCAAGCGAGAATTCACAGCATGAGAATAGCATGTATTTAACTTAAATCAAATGTAATTGTGATGATTGTGAGGAGGAACTTTACTGAAGAGGAGAGGTTTGAGCTGGGTCTCAAAATTTTTGTGGGATTTCAATGAGTATGAAAAATGTCACAGGTGCTTCAGGCAGAGAAGAAGTTCTGGCAAAGGCCCTGAGACCCAGAAATGCATGTATTCAACCACCAGTTGATGGTCCATTGGACTGGATTTCAGAAGGTGTTTCAGGACAAGGACGTGAGGCTGGAAAATCATTTGGTATTTTGGAGACTGGATGCTGTGCTAGGACGTTTTGAATGTAGTTCATGAACAGAGGAAGCTGCTGGAAGGTGCAGAATGGAAGAGAGGTTTGACCTGACTTGTGTTTTACAGTCACAGGCAGAAGACAGGGAAGGGCAGATCCAAGAGGGTTTAGAAATCATCTCGCTAAATGACCTGTGTGGGGCAGTGATGGCAGGATTAGAGTTCAAGTCCATAGTTTCTTTTTCTGAAGTAGAATTGGCAGTGTTGGGGATGCTAACTAGATGTGAGGTGCTACTTCAAGAGATACCACAAAGATGACAAGAAGTGACCAGTGACCAGATATGCCACAGAAATGGGGCTATAGCAAGCAGGAAAGCAAGTTTGGGGAAAAAATTAAATCAGTCTAAGGAAGAAATTCATTAAACTGTGTCAAAACTGTGGTAACCACTATGGTAATATAAATAGGATTATATTATTAATTCTTCCTCCACGTAATAGCCTGGTGAAGACATTAAGCGGCATCACTCCATGGCAGGTGCAGACGATGAGGACTGCTCCTCAGCCAGCTAAGGAGCTGAACAGGAAGGTGAGATCCACACTGGGGCTCCCAGCATCACGCTGAGCACGCACCTCCTGTCGGCATGGCATAGGTTCCTCCTTCTCACCTGAGGTCAGTCCATTCCTTGATGTCCCCGAGCCTCTGGATATAAAAGACTTACCTCTAGGCCAAGCGGACTAAGAGAAAGGAGATAGGAACAGGTGTGCCACATTCTGGAGAACCCTGGGATCTCTGCCCACAGAATACTGGTGAGGCCAGTAGGTGGGGGCCTGTCCCTCTGGGAGATGCAGCATAGGACAGATCTGCATTACTGCTCCCTCTGAGGGCAGGCACGTGTTTAAAGAAACGTGATGGTGGAAGCATTTGTCTGTAAAGTGATCATTCTTGTTTTGAAGGCTGATTCCTTTCAAGAGGTGAGTGTTCTAAAAAATTTGGACAGTAAACTATGCAGAGTAACTTTTTAAAAATAATTCTTACTCACTTTGATATACACTTCCTTCTTCCTCTCCTTTTTAACCATCCCTAATCCTAGGAAAGAGAGGAGGAGAAATTGCCTTCTATCTAGGGACATTTTTGACGGACCTAATGTCTAAAAGGAAAAGGGGCCACAGGAGGTAGACTGGAAAGTGAGTCAGTATTATTTATTATTTAATGGCAGGTCTTAAGGTGGCAGTGAACATCCTATACACACACAAACACACATACGTTTATATATATATATATATATATATATATATAAATTCTTTAATTTAATATGTGCGACACTGTCAGATATTATTTCCATTTTATAGACAAAGAAACTGAGGCTCAGAAATGCTAAATAACTTTCTCAAAAACACACTTACGTTAAGGTATTTACTAAGGATAATCCGTATTCCTTAATCTCAGATTTCCCTATACTCCTGGCCTCTCCTGTCAAGTTTGTAGTATTCTCCCTGGGGAATTTGAAACAGTAAAATAGAAGAGCTTACCTCGTCCCTTCCTTCTCATCTGGGGGGATCCAGATTGCCCCTGGAAATACCTATATTCTCTGCCCACCCATAACATCATTTTGACCAGAGCAGGCCTCTTTTATAAGGAGCTTCCTTCCTTGTGGGGTGATGAAATGGCAACCTTGCTTGACTGTGATCTGGAGCCACATCCTCCAAACAGCTTTATGTGTAGCAAGGCTGACATTTTTATTTCCTGTGCTCTGGTTCCTGAGTCGTCTTCTTAATTTTCTCCAAAAGTTAATGGGAAAAGAGGAGTCTAACAAGACATGCCCAACACTAATCATTTGAATGCAGGTTGGTCTGATGACACCAGGTAGAAGAATGTTCAACCACACAGTGTGCTATTGTCTTAGAGTGTGTGTGAGCTGCCGCAGAACTGAGATGTGTCTGAACATGACTCTGGGTACTGAATCCTTCCTTCAGTTAAATGCTTATATGGAAGACTCTGAGAGAGGATTTTTCTAGCCTTTGTCTGGGTGGAAACTTTGCAGAAATAGAGGCAGCATCCAAGGTACCTTGGACTTTCAGTCCCGCTAATGTCCCATGGAAGGTTCTAAAGGTTTCTTTGAATTGAAGATTAACTAAAAAAGATATGGGAATACATGTTTTTCTCCTTTCTTTGGATCACAGAGATCTAATACTCTAGCAGCTGGGATCATTTCCAAACTTTCTAGTCCGCAGTTCTTAAGACAGAACACTTAAAACACCTGTGAACCAACAGCAAGGCATCTAGAGCAGTTTAGAACACTCCAAGCTGCTGTCTGAGCACACACAACTTGTAGGAAGGAAATACACAGAGAATGACAGAGGTAGGGGTAAGGGACCCAGAACACCTCACTGGAAGTGGTTTTAAAGACCTGAACCAGATGATCATACAGAAGGGCATATTTTTAATTACCTGCCAATGTACTGAATGGACGTTCTCACATTGGCCATGAAAACACCCTACCCTACGGGGTAATTGCTTTATATTCTGACTTACAGCCAAAGACTGCCTCAAGCAATTGGGGATGCTTAGTTTAGAAAATTTCTTAAAATTCTCCCTAGGGTTAAGAAAGTAGGGCAAGGTAAAAAAAAAAAAAAAAAAAGAAAAGAAAAAGGAGAAGAAGAAGAACATAGATATTTTATAACAGCGCATGAAGAAAGGCTGATCCAGAAGCAGGGAGTGATGAAGAAATCCCCGTTAGCTTTTGCTGAGGATGTGTGGCTCCTTCCTGAACCACCGTGTGGGTGAACGTGACCCTCAGCAACTTTGCTTGACTTTGAAATCTGTGTCCTTTAAAGTAGCTGTTGTGGGGCCAGCTGCTCGCTAACTGACCTGGGGTATTTGACCACCAAGTTAAATATTCATATGTAACATTTCCCATTTTATTTTCAGTCCATGAAGACAATCCAGAGGAAGGGAAAGATCTTTAAGGCATGTACCAGACAACCTAGACCTTCTTGCCTAGAGTAGGTGAGGGCTGCAAAAAAAGGAAGCAGGATATGATTTTCCCTTAAACAGCATATTTCTTTTTTTTTTTTTTTCTTTTACTAGTTCATCTCTATGCATCCTTGTTTTCCATTTTCTAGTGAATAGTGGTTAAACTATTTGGCAGGCTAAATAACATCCATGGAAAATTGGAGTTTACGTAGCATTTGTGCAAAATGATAGATCAAAAGATAGCTACTGTGCCCTACATAATCTGAAGTTAGCTCCACAAGTCTCTCTCCTGTCATCTAAAATCTCTTTCATTAAATCAATCAAATATGTCCCTTCATTTCTAGGAGAGCCCAGCGTGAGTTAATAAATCTATTGAGACAAGTGAGTCGAGAGATTACACATATAGGACACATCTGAGGGGCTCATGTTAGCCTCAATCTGGAGGCACAGAAACTTAGGAGAACCCACAAAATGCCAGACCCGTGAAGCGTAATCCTTAAATGAAATTCATCATTCAGCAGAAAAACAAGTTAAGGACGGTAATTCAATGGTAGACAAAACAGGCCGGAACAGGTTCAAATGCTGCATATTTCACAACAGAGCTTAATTAAAACAGTACTATGAGGCTGTTAATTGCATTATAATAGTTCAGCATGAAATTAGGTCTGATGGGAATGTCCTTATAGTGGAGTTGTTTATGTTATTATAATTACACAGTGCTGCATAGATTACTGCACAGATACAGTTTTAAACCAACTGCTCTTGGGTGGATTTCTTTCCCCTTCTCATTCAAATTTGCACTCAGTCTCCCAGTATGGAAAGTCAGCAAGAAGAAACCGGGGTCAGGAAATTAGGTCACACTGCATGATCCAGTTGGTCTCCTGGGTATTTACAGCTTAGAACTCCAAATAAGTTATGCTTGATGATTGTGATTTTAGTCACCATTTCTTTAGAAATGAACAAGTCATTAAAAAACTGGGTCTCAGTAAAATGGACATCTGACCCATAAATGCTTCATTTTGTCTTAGAAAGTAAACCCTTCCTTTAAAACTAATGAATGCAAATGTGTAAATAGGATTGCATCTATAGTCGATAGATTGTTCCAATATAAACAAAAATTGTCAAAAATTCAAAGATGGGTATCGAGTAAAAAATACTAACTCCTGTTGACAGAATGCAACAGATATAAAAGGAGATGGTTTTCCAAATGGTGAAAGTGAATGCTGCTCCTTGATCTGCCTATAGTGTCCACTTTGGGGTGAAGATACAGCTGGCTCATACTAGAATCTAGTCTGTGACTTTGACTTAAACACTAAAACCTTGGAGAATGTCAGACATTGGAGAAGTATGTCTATATTTGATGTTTTCAATTTTTATCTTGATATTTTGATTTCCATGCAGTTTATAAATATCAGCAATTTGGCATGTTTCTTCACTTTATGTGTTGCTTTGGAATAAAAGAGTAAAAATTAGTAGAAGATTATCTACAAATAAATTAGGTAAGTAAAATGATTATGCTTTGATGTTTCTTTCTTTAACGTAAACATTAGGAATATAGAACGAGCACTTAAGTAAATTTGAACCAATTTGGAGAAAGGCAATAAACTCTGTTGCATTGCCAGAAAGCCACACTTCTAAACAAAATTACCTGTGCTTAATTTAGATAGAAATTATGTAATTTGGGGGAGGTTAATGTCTATCCATGTGTGCTTGTACACACATTACATAGGAAGTTTTTTTGTCCTGAACATCTCCAATTTTGGTAACTAACAATTTTACATCTTTCATCGGTTGGTGAAAAGACGTGCTTTTCATAACCCTACTGCAAAGTTCATAAGCAACACAGGAGGAAACCACAAAGAACTTGACTTCCGGTTAAGACATTTCCAAAACTTTTGTATACAGAAATAAATGCAAGAAAAAGATACATTTTATGAGGGTAGAAAATCACAGGCCTGGCAGGGTTTTGCTTGCAGATATGTATGCAAATGTTAATGATGGTGGCAACACGACTATATGATGAATATGCTCTAGATTAGATTCAGAACAAGTAGGAGCCTAGAGTGACTTTATTTGCTATCAACATGAATGATGGATTTCAAGGGTAAAAACACTCCTCCACAAATCTGAGATTAGGAGTGGAGTAGGAAATCAGGGATGTAAAGGTAAAGAATGACAAAACCTCTAGTCACCCACTCCTCTGATAAATCTGACAGGTGGTGAATGCATTGTTTAGTGACAATGTACTCATAATGATGAGGTCAGCAGTGTTTTCCATTTGTATAGGTAAGTATTCTCTACAGATACAGAAAGGAACATTTTATTTTTTTTTACTTTTTTATTAAATCATAGCTGTGTACATTAATGTAATTATGGGGTGCAATGTACTGGTTTTATATACAATTTGAAATACTTCCATCAAACTGGTTAACATAGCCCTCACCGCTAGGTATATATCCAGAAGACCAAAAATCACTTCATAACAAAGATATTTGCACCAGAAAGGAACATTTTAAATTTTAAATTCAGATTATGTAAAACATAAATCATGATCAGAGAGTTATATAATATACTCAGATCTTCAAATTAAAAAAGCAAAGACTTTTTGTCTTCCTTTGAATTCCAGAAAGGAAAAGAAATGAAATTTGGAGGTTATCAATTTGCTCTAGCATCTTAGTTTCTATCTGGCAGAACTAAAGAAAAACAATTGGTTAGACTTAGTCCAATTGTGCCAGTTTGATTATCAGAAGAAAACCAAAAACCAATCTGACTATGATTTTTTTTTTTTTTTGCACATAGGAGATTTGCAATGTGCTGAAGCCACTCAGCCTCTACATTATTGAAGGAGCCTCAGACATCTACTGATGCGCAGATTACTCTTTTCTTAAAATACTATTTAGCCTGCACCATGATTCTGGCTTTGGTGTACAAGGCACTGAAACAGTGCTTCCTCTCTGTGTGGGAATTATTCAGCCAAAGGGTCGACATCTGTCTGAGCTGATGACTAATACTTTCATACTTTCAACCTTACTGTCAGTGTTATGCTACCGGCCATATTCTGTATTTACTTGTTTATATATTTGTTTTCTGTCCTTCTGTACACAAAGGATTCCTTCGTGAGGAAAGGACATGGCACCTGACTCACCAGAGACACTAATAAGTATTTGTGGAACTAATAATAAATGAACTAAGTGATTTAAATGGCTTCAGTATTGAAGGCAATTTGTTTCTTTGTTTTGTTTGGCTTTTATCAAGCCTACCTTTGAAACTACTGGAATCAATTCATTTTTGCTAACTGAAAAGTTGGTACATAAGGCCCAATTGTGCTTTTACGGCAGGGTTTCTAATAACGTCCAGGCCATTGCTTCAGAAGTTTGAGTGAGGTGAACTCTCCACCAACTCTCACAAGGCGAGCTTTCACTCCCTATTTCTAAATCCAATGACGTTTATTGCTGTCTCATCACCTCACCCCACCTACACCACCCACAAGCCAAAGATCGCCCATAGCATAACTCTTCTAGAATAATACCCCTTTGCATGCCTGCAAAACATTTACTCCAGGAGTTACAGTGCATTATATGATAATTAATTACCTCATTAAATAGCTCTTCAAGTAAAAAAGATTATAGTTTTTTATTTTATTGATGATAAGTCTCGAATAAGAGAAGTAAAACCAGATCTCTACCTTCAGTGAGAATGCCAAAGGGACAAGAAAAGATGAACTCAGTCCACCTTCATACAATCAATTGATAGGGATGTTAATGGTTTAATGGAAAAGATGACGATATGTAAAGTATTATTTTCCTCTGAGAGGAGCAAGGACTATTTCATGGGGTTGTCCCTCACAACTAGCAAAAGAAATCAGTATATTTCCTGTGTGCTTGGTTTTAACTAAGTCCTTTTTCATTATTCAAAAACAGTTTTGAATTAGTCGAATCAAGTACAGGATGAAATATACTTTCCCGGCCTCCGTGGAATTTACATTTTAGTAAGGGAAGTGAGATAGCAAATGCAAGTAACTACAATTTAAAATGAGCAAGTTATGAATGCTGTGTGAGAGATTTAAAATTCTAGGCATTTGAGCAGGGATAAATCACGTCTGATAGTAATGGAAATAGATGGCTCATGTTGGATATGTGCCCTGGGCTGAAACTTAGATGCGACGGGGGCAAAGGCAACATATGTGAAGCTTAATAATATTGATTTACAAAATAAAAGAATAAAATAATTTACTGTTCATCTTTTAACCAAATTTGTAGTTTAGAGAGTCCCAGGAAGTCTAGGTTTTCAGAATGCTGATGGTTTTTGAAATTTGGAAGGATATTTGCCAGGCTGCCCGTTGCGTTATCACGTTTGAACATTGGATCTTGCCCTTTGTTTGAATACTGTTATCTCTTTGGGCATGACATTTCCAGAGTAGAATCAAAGAGAAGAAAAAAAGCATACAGAAAATTGATCACAGCAGTGACTATTTTGGGAAAGATTAATTAGGAATAAGAATTATAAATAATACTTATTTAGGACTCATTACATAAAAGGCTCTGTTCAAAGCACATTCATTCATTCAGCCATCCACTCAAAATGTATTTATTGAAATCTTATTTTTAAACCAGAGGAATATTAGAGACAAAGAATTAAACCAAAGAGACAAAGTCCTGGATGTGCAGCTTGCATTCTAGGCAGGGAAGGCTGCTAATATAGAAGCGTGTCATTAAGGGCTCTGGAGGAAAGGAAGCAGGGTAGGGGAACTAGGTAGTGGGATGGGGAGGGTGGTTGTGTTGCTATTTTTTTTTTTTATTATAGATAAAAATATGCACCATAGATGTGGCCCAACCCATCACCCTCCCTCCACCCAAACCTCCCCCCTCCCTTCCCCTTCCTTGGTCCTTTCCTCATAGTCTTGTGGTATAGTTGGGTTATA
>CAUYPK010109863.1:0-16495 GCA_963574355.1 Loris lydekkerianus | reverse complement strand
GACAAAAAAGCCCCACAGGGATTTTTGTTGTTTTTTTACCGGTTTTTGTTTAAATATCTATTTCTTTAATTTTTTTTTTTTTTTTTTTTTTTTTTTTTTTTTTCCTCTCTCTCTCTGTAATAGAAATAATAGAGTACAAATTCTTACCTTTTTTTTTTTTTACCCTGTGGTCAGGCCGCCAGGCCGCACCTTCCCCAGCAGGGCCTCCAGCCCGCACGGGTGGGTAGGGGCAGCTGCGGACCGCAGGGAGGGCTGCGGGACTGCGGGCTTTCTGATAGGCGGAGACACTCCTGATCTGCCGTCTAGTTCCACACAGGGAGAAAGAAATGTCTGAGGAAGAGAGTCCAGGGGATCTGATAAAAAAGTGAGAACTCTGAGAAAAGCGCATTATTTCTACCTTGATCTCTAACTCCCCTCCGGTTCTCTCTTCCCTCGCGCGCGCGGGTACCCTGTCTACCTCTCTCTGTCCTCCTGGATCTCGGAGGGACCAAAGCTGTCGTCCCACACCCATGTTGGGGGTTATAGTGCCTTAGGTTGAGTGCAGACCGGCGCTTAGTCCCCAGTGTCAAAATCAACAACAGGCTAGGGCGAGGGGCGAGAGGCAGGGGCCAAACGTTCTGGGCCCTCCTGGACCTGCGGGGGACCTTGGACGGCCCGGGACTTCGCAGCAGCTGGCGCTGCCATTGAACTCCTGGGGGTGCGCTTTAAATTTTTTAGCTATAGAGAAAACAGCTTTCTTTCTTTTTCATTTTTTTTTTCTTAAATTAATCTGAGGGTACCTACAATTAGGTTACATTCCGATTGAGATTGTAAGGCACAGTCCCCCTTGCAGTTGAGTCCTTCACCCAGAAGTGTGCCATATACCCTCACACCCTTAGGTGGCATCTTACTAAACCCCCTCTCCACTTGACAACTTTCATTCTAATGCCATCTAAGGACTACAAAGGAGGCAAAAGGTCAAGAGAAGATGGCCTTCTAACACTGCAAAAAGCCTGCTAGGAGGACGAGGTAGAAGTGGGTCCATGATGAGAAGCTGCCTCCAGTTTGTATCCTCTGCTATTCCACAATTCTTCCTTCTCTGAGACTAATACCTGAATTGGGGTCCTTAGCATTCAGTATGTGAAAATAACTTGAATGAAAAGGCTTATGTAAAGGTAAAGACCTAAAGGATAATCCCCAGTGATTATTCCAACACTTTATTTTGCCCCTGGTTGTACACAGATATCCTCAGGGCATGTGAACACACAGTGTTCCTAATTAAGTTTTTAGAAAAAGGATTATTTTTATACATATCCTTAGAAAGTTTGGAAAACAAAAGTTCAAAGGAAGAGAAAAAAATTAAATCACCCCACATTACCATACTGTTAGCATTTTAATCTATTTCCTTCTAGTCTTTTTTCTATGCAGTCATAAATTCAACATGTTTAATAAATTTGGGACACTTTTAGATACTGATTTCATTTAGCACTATAGAATGAGCACTTTTATCTTTAATTATTCAAACTCAATTTTGATTATTATATTTTATTTGTTATATTGTGGTATTACAATTTAATCCCAATCCTTTAGAGGTGGGTAGCTAAGATATATTTCTGTTTTGAAAAATAAATGATTCCTTGAAGAGAGTTCTCATAAAAGTCTTTCTGTCTATTATTGATTTCCTGATGTTAGACACCTAGAAATGAAGTCTCTGGATAAAATGCACATTTAAATGTGCGCATGCAAAGGGCCAGATTTCCTTCTTGGTGCGTTCTGCCAGTTCACACTTCTTCCCAGGGGATTTTGTGTTGCAGAATTGGCCTGTCTCCTAGAGCCTTCATGCTACTTTGAACATTTAAAACTTTTCTTAGTTCTCCTTTCCATAGGAATTGTTGAATTCAAAAATGAACCCCTACTCCCAAGATGATTTCTTATTTTGACTGTGCCTTTTCGCCAAAATGTTTTCCACCTCTGCTGTAAGAACATTAGAATAAACAGGTAAGAGGGGGAAATGTAAATAGCTAAGATCAAACAACAACAAAACCAGTGTTTTTTCTTATCCCCTAGTACTTCTATTAAAATAAAATGAGACTAGAACAGTGACATTTACGTCAGTTCCATAAAGTAAAATTTCTCACATTTCTCTCTTTTTCTCTTTTTTTCCTAGACAACTTAGTGATTACTTAGACTAGCATATCTTTATTTTTTAAGATAAATTTAAAATTACTCATTTTCATACATGAAAGAAAAACAGCTAATTGTTTCTTAACAGATCATCATATTTTGTTTCCCACCTCTGGATTAGATGCTGGTGGCTCCATCAGTCACTTACGTTTATCTATTCAATTACTCATTCATCCCATCAAAATATGTGTTGACTTTTCACAAATAGTGTGGATGGGTTGAAAATTGAAACTGCTTTCAGCAGCTCTCTTCCTTCTTCCAAATCAAGTTCTCCTGGAAATTAAATACCATTTTTTAAAAATCTGTGGGGGTTGAATAAATATTAATGAAAAGAAAAAATGGCTCAAATCTAGGGGTCCTTAATATTTTGTTGAAAGGACCAGGTTTGAAAACCAAAAATAAAACAAAACTTTGTAGATTAGGGACTGTCAACACCATTGGGTCCTGAAGAGTAAATGTAGCCACCTACCATCCTTAACCCATTCTATGATGCTTTTAATAAGAATTTTTGTTTGAGACAGTTTCACTTTTGTCACCTTCAGTAGACTGCCGTGGTATCACAGCTCACAGCAACATCAAACTCTTGAGTTCAGGTGATCCTCCTGCCTCAGCCTCCCAAGTAGCTGGGACTACAGGCACCTGCCACAATGCTCACTATTTTTGTTTGTTTGTTTAGCAGGCCCAGGTTGGATTTGAACCCACTGGCCCTGGTGTGGTGCATGTGGTCAGCGGCCTAACCACTGAGCTATGGGCGCTCCCATATAATATTTGCATAGTGAGTACCTCACACCTCTTCAATATAGCAAATAATACCTAAATAAGTTCTAAATAAAAGGTTATTTCATTATAAGAAAAATTATGTCCATCATTTTTAAAACTACCACAGTTTATAAATGTTTTTCTCTTTGTAAGTTTTTGCATATTTAAACGCTGTCCCAAAATGCAATCTTTCATAATCATTATACTAATAGAATAATTTGAAGCCAAATAAGAATCAAAGACTAAGACAGGATTGACTTTCCTTTATACCAGATTATTCCTAGAGATAAGACAAAATGACCTGTATCCTGAACTTAAGTCCAGTGTACCTCTATATTATGATACCTACTTTTCTAAGCAATGTTTTAGTTTTAGTTTTACCTATGTTAGAGCCATAAAATCAGTATATTTTTAATACAAGCTTTTTCCCAAATATAACACAAAATGTTAAAATTATTTTACTCTTTATTTCCTTCTATACTAACATTTATAGAAATATGAATGAATGTTGGCTTTTCAATAACTTCTACCAGCTCTAAATTTCTGATGGTGTCAGTTACTTCTGGAAAATTATAATAATTGGTTTTTCAAATCTTAAAATTACTTGGACATTTAGAATCCAAAAACCATTTTAGATGTTGCTTAGAGGCAATTTATGTATAAATTCTTTACTGACTGAAAACTGCTTTTTGGTCAAGCTAAGTTCTGAATAACTATCAGATTACTATTAATATTCAGTCATATAAACCATAAAAAGATCTACATGAAATCATATTTGAAAGACATAATTAATCTTTCTAAAGAATGTAAAAATAATCAGAAATCTTTGACATCAACAGGGAGCCAGTGAAGTAGATCATCTTTTACAGTTAGTTGTCCAATGTGGAAGCACATTTGCACATTGGCAAAATTAATGATGGAAACTGAGCCCCAAATTCTGCTAGTAGCATAATTCTCACATGAACATGCAATCAATACCTTTGGATCAGTGTTTATTATCACGTTTGTCAGCATTTCCCTTATAAAAACACTCTTGTGGAAGGTTTATAACATACCTATCAAAATTCTCAGATGAAACTCAATCAGTGAAATTTTAGGGTAACTGTTTTTTCTTAATTACAAATCTTCAAAGACAGCTTCAAAGGTAATGAACCCACAAATACATTTACAGGTACAATTCCAAAACATACCTATAACTTTAAAAAGCAAGAGAATCCATTTAAGATAAACCATAAATTACTAATATTTTATTTTTGTCAAAAAAAGAGCTAACACGTTAATACTGAATGTTAAGTACTAACTTGACTTTGTAAGGGTGATATTATTTTATGAAATTATATTTTAAATGTTTTTGGAAAATTGGTGAAGTTTTGCTATATATCATTAACTTGGCACAAGTTCACTCAAAGGTTCCTGAACTTTGCCAACATTTTGGGTGAAGTTAGACCCAATTTCTGGTCAGCACCCTCTCTTCCTGTGAATACTGGACTAAAAAAAGATTACAAAACAAGAGTCAGCAGTTCTGACCATTTTGTTTTGACTTTGGGGTTTCTTTGAATCCGAAGCTTAAAACCAAACCTGGCGGAGGAGGAGAAGGAAAGAAAAGAAGCAATGCAAAATGACAGGAATAAAATACCAGAAAGATGGAAAAACTTCTTCAAGTCTCTATAAACCAAAGCCTATAAATTTCCACAACATTCTTTGTGACACCAAATCTTCAGTTCTGTGCCTATACCACATTACTTAAAGGAGTATAAGGAAAGGCGTAGAAAAGCATAAATACATTTTAAAATGCTTTTTATGGCTAATATTTGGGAGAATCTCATACTTAACTTAGAACGAGGCAATGAGTTTTCAAGAGTCAGTGAAACTGAGAATTTTACAAATATGACATGATGGAAATGATTATAATCAAATGCCTTAGGTTTGCTTCGTACTTTATTGTTTTCAGAGCACCATTCACACGCTTTTGTTTGATCTTGACAATTGGATTTAAGTAAGATCTAGAGTCTTTCTATTAAATTGAATCATCAATGTACTATCTTAAAAATCCCTTCACTCACCATTGAAATCAGCACGATACTGGGATTCCTAAGAAGGAGTGATAGTCACTTAGAAGCACCCCATCACTGTGAAAGATATTGCCTTCAAAGATCAAAAGCACCTTAACACATTCTGTGGATGATAAATTATACAAAAGTCTGGTTTGGTCTGGCTCCCTCAAAGGCCACATTTTACAACCTTCTATTTAGGGCTCTGTGAAGGAGATTTCCACCTGCAACAAATGTAGATGACCTCAAAGCAGCTGTTATGGACAGTTTTTTTTCTGATTTCCAGTCTTCAAAAGGGAAAAAATGTCTATAAGAATATGGAAATAGATCAAACAGTTGGTGAACAAGGGAAGGAAAAACATCATGGAAATGTGTTTGAATGAGTGAATGAGTAAATGATTGCACTGTTATATCACTGCAGATAATTTTGTAATTTCTTCAAAAAATAGTAAAATTCAAATCTGTACTTGTTACTGCTCAGATCTTGATTTTATTGGCTATTTTGATTCCCTTAGTTTAGGGAAATGTTAGAGAAACTAGAAGTAGTCTTAAAGAGAAGACCAAATAATTTGATTATGAAGTCTGGATAATGTGTGATCTATAATAATGAGTAGTAATATTTATAATATCTATTGCATTCTATGCCTTTAACAGCACATGTTCTAAACACTGTGCTAAATTATTTTCCTAACTTTTAAAGTTCTCATCATAATTTTGGAATGTAGGCAAGACTGTTGTTACTTCCATCGTGATGATGATACTGAAGAATTGAGAAGTTAAATGCCTTTCCCAAACTCAGTTAGCTAATTCAGCTAAGATTTATACCTGGACAAGGATTTCAGAGACTAAACTCTTGAAGGGCTGACTTTATTTGGGAATGATTATATGATAATTATATTCAAGTGGAAATGTTGTGGTAAAAAATTAGTAACTGTTCATATTTACATTCTGCAATGAATCTATAAATATTTCAAAATAAAAAGTGAAAAAAATTAAAATCAGATAAATACAATACTTTCAATGTCTAAAGGTACATTTTGTGCTTGGTATTGTAAAGGTCCTACAATGAAAATTAGGACTTGCTTTTTAACTCTGACCCTAAACCAAGAACTTAGTATTTCACTCTGGGTCCCTTGGTCCGTGTTGACACTCTTGGCCAGATACATTTTCAAACATAGATTTGTAGTATTTGCACATCCGAATTCTGCTACTTACTAAGTTATATAACTGACTTAACGCTACTCTCCCTTATGTGTAAATTTAAATTAAAAACAAAGAATTATTTAGAGCAGTGTTTTTCTTTTTTTGTTTTTTGGTTTTTTTTTTTTTTTTTTTTTTTTTTTGCAGTTTTTGGCCGGGGCGGGGTTTGAACTCACCACCTCCAGCGCCCTATTCCTTTGAGCCACAGGTGTCGCCGCCCATAGAGCAGTGTTTTTCAACCATTTTTTTTTTTAATCTCACAGCACACTTGAATCTATAAACTACCATGGCATACTTAAATTATGTTGATCCAAAAAAAAAAAAAAAAAAGAGTAAAAAAATGTACTTACTGTGCTTTGAACTTTGAACTTCTTTTGAAAATAATTTGATTAAAGATCTTTCAAAATTTTCACTGCACACCTAAGATCCTCTCACAGCACAACAGTGTGCTGTGACACATCAGTTGAAAATCAATGACTTAGAGAATCCAAAGAGATGATATAAAGTCAATGCCTCACACACACAACAAGGGTATAGCGGATGTTGCTATTGCTGTTCATGCTGTTCCCATGTTGCATGTGCATGTAGAACAAAATGATGACTTGCCTTTTAGAAGGACTCATGAGAACACACACAAAGGCAATATTAAATAGTCTGTCCTGCTTCTCCTAAACAGAATCAGAATCTTCTGAAGAGTGTGGCTTTTGTGACCAACTTAAGTTGCTGCCTTAATAACTTTTTGTTTCAAGCATAGAAATGTAAAGATAAGCCTTCTGGTCTGTGGCATACCTAAGTGCAATCCTTGGTCTACCAGGAAGGTCACTGTAAACTCTATAATCCTAAAGTAATCCATAAAATTTGCATATAAAACCTTTCATATGAAAATGTGAGAAGATGTGATAGCAAAATTGGTAAATCCTCTGGGAATTTATTTTTGAGTAAACTCATCTTGAAAACTGTGCTGTTGGTGATGATGATGGAGGGACAGGATGACCTCAGCTACCGATTTCTTATGGGTGCCTGATCCAGGCTGATGGGAAACCTGAAATCCTGGAACTCAGCTCAGCCCACTGAACTGGGAATGGAATGGGAGGTCAGGCTTTGTGGTAGAGATGAGAGATCTCTGAGAGATGTAAGAGTCTGTATCTACACAAGAAGGTTAATTAGCTTCCACCTGCCTTGCACAGAAAGGAATCAGGGAAGAAAAAAAAAAAAAAAAAAAGACCTCTATCTGGTGTGTGAGAGGCAAAGTGGGTCACAAAGTGCATCCCTGGACAGCCTGTGTTATATATAACATTTACACAGCTTTTAAAAATCTGACAACAGACTTTACTCTCTTTCTCTTTATGCACACAAAATTATTTTTTGCACTTTAACAACAGTGGATATATATAATAACATGGGGAAACTTTTGCACTCTTTGGCCTAGATTTATTAGCAATCTATAGAGGTCTTTGCAAAGGTAAAACTGGCCTTAACTCACACATAATATCTCAACATCTAATACTGGGTAAATCTTTTGTCATGTGCAGTGTTTTATATAATAATTTTTCTTCCTTGCCCAGAAAGTTAAAAAGAGAACTATCCAATATCCTGTTCCTTTTAAAGCTTTGATTTAACTTTAAGTGGCTCTTTTGAGGGTTGATGGTAAAGGGCCTTCTAAAATTTACCCAAATCTTTTCCAACTTGGGAAACATACTCAATTTCAAATATTCTAATCATGGGTTTATATTTTTGTCCAAAAAAAAAAAAAAAAATGTGGTGACTATAGTTAACAAGCATTTGACAAGTAGTGGTTTTGATAATTGTAGACCTTATTGAACATGTCACACCAGTTCTTTCATCACTATTTATTTGTCTAATCTCATCAAAGCTGATTAAAATTAGAGCAAATGAGTTCAGTTAAAATATATATATTGGACAACACTTTGTTTCAAGATGACAGAGCTACAAATTAAACTTCATACCCCTTGTTAGTATACTACATTTCATCCAATTCTATAACTGCTTATAAAATTAACAAAAAACACCCCAACAAAGGCCTTGAACTCAAAGCATTACACAATAAAACACAAAAAGTCATCCTAAACTACATTCACATGAAAATAGGCACCATACCTCAACCCAAACCTCAGGGTTCTAACCCTGGACAGCTTCAGAACTCCTACTTCTAAATTTGACCCTTCACTCCATTGTGTGATTCACATATGTGCAAACATGAACACATGCACAAGTATTTCTATCATTATGTCTTCGCATGTGTTTCAGAATGGATTGTGCATATGTAAATTTTTTTATTCCTTGCTCAAACCTGAAACAGGGTTTGACTTTCTTCCTTTTTCTAAATGCTTTGGTAGGCAGTTTTTCTCTTTTTATTAATACATGTATGTTTGAGTATTTCATGTACCATTGTTAACAATGATTATTGAATGCTTCCATTTATTGCCACCAAAGTAGGTATTTAAGTGAGCATCATTGTTATTCTATACATTGAAAACAAACCCTGGAACTACTCGAGTTCTTTGCCAAGCATTGGGCCCATGTAAGTATATATATCAGGCCTGCTTGAGTATGATTACTACAACCAAACGCCAGACAATGGTAGAAAAGAAGGTGTCTGGAATTGCCATTCAGGAAACCTACAGAACACTCATTGATTAGATGAGGGTCATTGACTCAATGAGAAAAACAGAAATTTTCTCTGGGAGCAGAGCTGCTTCCTCTTAGGGAGATTCAGGAGTATCTGAAGTTCAGGTAATTTACCATATCAAGAAAGGAGTTAGGAAGGCTTCAAGAATGCTCTCTAAACCTTGGCTTTGATTGGGTAGATCTAAGCCATATTTTACAACATTATGACTGTGGATTCTTACAGCTTACTTGCAAAGATTTGTCTCATAGTAATTTAGCCTAAGGAAATAATCAAGGCTATGTACAAAGACTGCACTACGAACTAGGCACCTTACTATTGTTTACAGTACAAATGTGGAAAACGGCCTGTCTAAAACAGCAAGTGAGTCCTTATCTAACATTGGCAACCATTAAGAGGATGATATATAAGAATGGTCTGTACTTCAAAAAATAATTCCAATAATTGAGAAGAAAAAAGTAGTTTCTAAAATATGTAAGGGATGATTTTATTTTCAGTTTCATATGGAAATGTGTATAAGTAAAGATGTGTATGTGTATTTAACTTTACATTTATATATATATATGTGTGTGTAATATAAATGAACTCATCATTTTGTGCTTATTTATATTTTCCAGATTTGTGACCATCCTTTTGTAGTCTGTATTTTAAATTCAAAAAAGCAGCACAACAATATAATTTGTAAGCTTCACTCTCAATTGATGAGTAAGATGCCCTTACCTAGGTAAGAACTCTTGCCTTCTTAACTCTAAAACATTTAAACTGAGCAAATTAAGATGCTTAAAAGTGATACTCAGTAACTTGTTCTTTGGATAACAGAGAATAAAACTTCCATAGCATACTAGCAATTCCCTTCCAATCACTGCCCCCCTCTTCCCATTTAAGCTTATCCAGTATCCTGACTTCCAGTACCTAGATTAGCTTCCCAGACTCTCTGTTGTTTTACATAAAATAAATCATTTGGTTTAGGGAAAAGAATGCTTTTCATTTATAAATCTCTCTTCAGCAAAACATGTACTTGATAGTCTTTTCCAAAAAAGAGAAGTTGAAATTAATTAGAAAGGCAAAAATTAAATTTACCACTAAGTACATGGACTTTAAAATTTTAAAGGAAAAGCATTTACATAGGCACTTTAATTCTACTGACACAGAACTGGAGAGTTTTGGTTAAAATGCTAAGTGGTTTCTTCTAAAACACAATTGAGTTCACCCATAATTTGCATGCACACTAAAAATAACTAATAGTAATCTATACTAATCTAAGGCATTTTATTGACTAGTCAGGAATACACTTAACATCTCTAATGAAATTCCAGACATTTAAAGAATTAGTACTACAGCTTTGCTTCCTACTTAGTCCCAAGGGAATTTGTGTGTGTGTGTGTGTGTGTGTGTGTGTGTGTGTGTGAGTGCGTGTGTGCACGTGCACATGAGCAAGCATGTGGGTATTAAAGTACATAATAGAGATCATGTAACATTTTTTAAAAATATATATATATTAGAACTGATAAGCATGATCCCCTAAAGATTCACATATTCATATGTTCATATATGTACTCACTTTTACATATTTTGCATAATTGTGGACTGAAACTCAGCCAAAGGCCAAAAAAAAAAATCTACTTTTCTAACATAATTTCAAAATATTTAAAACCTGAACTGTTTTTAATAACTTTTATTGTTTTTAACATGTGACATTTTATCCCCATTAGCAATAACAGATGTCTAATGCATTAAAAAGGAAAATCCTGCACATGTGTTGAAATAGAGGACTTTACTGAAAGGAAAGCATGCACTTTGATTTATATTAGTCAAAATTTAGATACTGTACTTGGTGCTATTTCAGGAAATGAAAAGGTGAGGAAACAGTTATATACCAGTAAACTAGAGCAAATATCTCCATAGAAACCAAAAACAGTTTAAGGGTGAGCCACTTATGCTGACTTAATACTTAGAATATGGTCATATCAGCCCTAAGAGGGCTAATCTGAACAAAACAAAACCCTGTCGATTGATTTATGCATGGCATGGAGAATTTACAATTCTTCTTCATTTGCATTTAGATGTCAAACATCAGTCAGTCATTGAGATTATGAAAATTTTGATGAATGTTACAAAGAAAAGGTCACAAACAAGCGTTTACTTACTGCTGTCCGCAACTGTGTTATTTTTTACTACCGGTTAAAAGGTACACAAAAGGCAAATTCGAAAATAACAGGCTACAAATCCAATTTAGTTTGGCTGTTTTTGTTTGTTTTTGCCTCACTTTTATAGTTCCTTATCTCCTGCAGATCATTCTGCCCCACAATGTAGCCCATGCAGAGTGAGGAACTTCACCTCCAGTGGAAATGGCAATTAATGTATTGAACATCTATTATGTTCTAGCTAGTTACATAAGCCATGACGGTCAATATTCATTAAAGATTTATTAATATATCCACATTATAGATTTGGAAACCAATTCATATTATTTGAAATATCTTGTTCAAGTTTAGGGAGTGGTGAAAGCAGATTTTTCACTCACTTGTCTCCTTCTCTAGAGATAGCTTGGACAAATGTTGCTATAATGTAGATCCATGCCCATGCTAATTAGGTGTAGGACTGCATATAATTGTTGTAGATATGGCCCAGCATTGTTTGTGTGGCCAGGTTCATACAGCCTACTTACAAGCTTACACAGAACCACTTCTTTACAAAGTTCCTGTTAGTTCCTGTGGTATCAATTGACATCACCTTTCAAATAGTCTATCTGCTGCTACTAAGATTTCTATTTCATGCAATGTGTAGGATGTTTCTACTCTCATTTTATATATTAGTACTGCTTTACTCATGAACTGAGAAAGAAACAGTTCCTGGAATCTGAATTAGGCTATTTTCTTAAATGTTTTATAAAAACATGTATGTGTGTTTGCGTGTGTGTTTTACGTATATAGCATCCTACTATGTGATGCTATAATAAAAACTATTACTGCAAGATCATACAACTCTTGGTATTTCCTTCAGATGAGGCATGTCATGAGAGTCTCTGCTTCATAATTAATCACAATGTATATTGTCCGTGAAAGTATCCACTTTATGGTATTTATTATATTTATGGTTCTTGGAACAGCAGAGAGAGAAATATGACTATTAGATAAATCCCTACTGTGTTTTGGTCCAAGCCTGTCCCACTACAGATGAACTGGACATTGATACCATTGTGCTATGAGGCACAGTTATTTTGAGGCTTTTTCTCTTTGGTGATATTTCATTTTTCCATTCTTTAATAAGGTTAAAATTTAATGAAGATGAATCTCTAAATGTAAAATTTTAACATTAAAACAAAAAAAAAAGTTTGAAAAGATGTTTGTTTCATTATCTCAACAAAGAAGGAATACAACTTCTGGTTCATGTCCACATTCCGTGCTAGTATAAGAAATCTGCTGGGTTATACTTCATAGCCAAGAGCCCAAGTCAATGACAGGAGCAGGCCCAAGGTCAGAGACGCTAAGAGTCCTGGATGAGAGGACAAAGTGGACAATCCCCAGTAAAACATCCTTTAAGAGGAAAGGACGCTACTCAGACTAGCAGTAGCTATTTTTCTAAGGATGGCTGGAAACGTCAAGGAGGCTCACAGTAAATTCATTACTATGTGTGAATTAAGTGACAAAAGTGAATATGATGTTCAAATGTGTGGCATTTAATTCAGAAATAGAGGTACTCCTGAAATAAAATTCAAAGCATTGGGACAATTTCCAAGTCAAGAACACATGATTTATAACATTTTATTTATCAGCCTAAAGTACAACATAATGCCATTATTACATCTCTGATGGTGCAAATGTTCTTTAAGAGTACTTCAGTCTTTCATAAGTCTAATATTCCGACTTCAGTCTTTCATAAGTCTAATATTCTGACTCATTTGCTACAATTTAGCTATAGTTGCTTTTAAAAGCTCCTATGCCATTAGCAATTGGCTTTCACTGTATTGTTGGTCATTACAGTTCTACTAGTTAGCCATCTATCATTCATGGCACAAGATATATGGTATGCAGAACACAATGTTTTTTAAATCATTCTGACTCTCTTGTGCTTCCTCCTCTCCACTAGTGCTCTCACACGCTCTTCCCTCACTCCCAACATGGTCTTTTTATCTTTCATGCTGACACTGTCACTTGGATTCCTTGACTACATTTCCTACGCCAGCATATGAAATTAAGTTTCTTTGCAAGAAACTTCTTTCCTTGTATAAAAAAAAAATGCATGCAAATTATATGTTTCCTACAGAAATTATAGAGAAGGAAAACATGATATATTTCATTTCAGCTTAGTGAAGTTATTGGGCTACATAAATGTCTCCTTTGGGAAACTGGGGTTGACAAAATGATCAAGAAGGTGAACAATTTCCTGACTCCACTTCTCCAAGTCAAATGTTCATGATTAGCCCTAAAATAAATAAGCACATATATGCCATAGTGAGGAGAGGGTGAAAAGTAGCAATAATGTAGGCTCAGTTTACATTTAAATTGGGCGGGATCAGAATGAGTTTTCTTACTCTGTTCAGCATCCAATTCTTGTGCTAGCTTTCATTACCAATTTAATCAAATATTTATTGGATGCTTACTATGGACTTGGCTCTGCAATTTTCTACTTTCATTAAGAATCTCTGCCTAAATGGAGCTCATAGTAGCATGAAGGGCCTATACTTAACCTACTTGAGCAGATACTGAATGGGGTGTGTAGGGTAACAAGTAGTAAGAGCTACTAGGATGGAATCAAGGAAATATAGTTAATATACTGTAAGCTGTATACTATTTTATACTTAAGTTCCCCAAAATTGAGGCTTCTGGGGAGAACAGCATTGGCAGGCTGAGTAAAATGACCACTTAATTAGCACAGAGACTAAGCCTACAACTAAGAGTAAATTGTAACCTACAGCCAAGTTCATCCGGCCTGCTTGGTTCACTACTATAGAAAGAGCACACTAGTAATCCATTTCAAGGGAAAAAGGGAAGAAAGGATTATACTCATCACCTTCCAGCTAGTGAGTATAATTTGCAGCCTCCTTGCACTTAGCTGTGGCTATTTGTTAAAGATTTAGTAATGGCATACGAGCAGAAGTTCCTCATACAATTTCCACATAGTGCCCTTAAAAGAGAAGCATGTTTTCCTCTTGCTTTTCTCTCTTCCCACTGGCTAGAACACAAAGTTGACATGAGACCCAAAGTGTTCATCGTGGGCCATGAGACTAAAGCTGAGACCTGGAGTGGTCATCTTGGGCCATTAGATTGAAGCTGAGACCCAGAGTGGTCATCTTGGG
This sequence comes from Loris lydekkerianus, assembly GCA_963574355.1. NCBI lineage: Eukaryota > Metazoa > Chordata > Mammalia > Primates > Lorisidae > Loris > Loris lydekkerianus. The sequence goes on along the minus strand of CAUYPK010109863.1, from coordinate 2,376 downwards.
CCATGAACTGAATCTGAGACCCGGAGTGGTCATCTTGGACCATGAGACTGAAGCTGAGACCCAGAGGGGTCATCTTAGGCCATGAGACTGAAGCTGAGACCCAGAGTGGTGGAGTGGTCATCTTAGGCCATGAGACTGAAGCTGCAACCCAGAGTGGTCATCTTGGGCCATGAGATTGAAGCTGAGACCCAGAGTGGTCATCTTGGGCCATGAGACTGAAGCCACATTTTTTTTTTTTTTTTTTAGATTAATGTAAGGGTAGAAATGATTAGGTTATAAGGTTTGCATTTGTTAGGTAAAGTCCTTGTTATAGTTGTGTTCCACACCCAGGAATCCAGGAGGTGTGCCATATACCCTTACATTGTGCCCATTAGGTGACAACACACCAATCCCGCTTTCTACTCCCCCAACTTGAGTTGAATTGAGTTTTTCTCTTGTGTGGGCATTTATTAGTTCATCTTCTGACTTCATATTAGTATTGAGTACATTGAATACTTGTTTTGAATACATATACCACAGTTTATTAATCCATTCCTGGATTGATGGGCACATCTTAGCAACTGTAAATTAAGCTATAGTTAACAATTTAGTGCAAATGTACTTTTGATGAAATGAATTTTTTTCTTCTGGATAGATGCCTAGTAATGGAATTGTGGGATCAAATGGAAGGTCTATTTTGAGTTCTTTGAGGATCCTCCATACTTCCTTCCAAAGAGGCTGTATTAGTTTGCATTCCCACCAAAAGTGTTCTCCTCTCTCCACATTTCACGCCAGCATCGGCAGCTATGGGACTTTGTGCTGCGGGCTATTCTCACTGGGGTTAGGTGATATCTCAGGGTTGTTTTGATTTGCATTTCTCTGCTGACAATGAAAATGCTCAGGATGATGAGCATTTTCTCATGTTTTTTGGCCATTCATCTGTCTTCTTCAGAGAAGGTTCTGTTCATGTCTCTTGCCCAGTGATAAATGGGATTGTTTGCTCTTTTTTGTTGTTGTTAATTTCAGTTCTCTGTAGATTCTAGTTATCATCCCTTAATATGCAAATATCGTTTTCCATTCTGAAGTTTGAGAATGGCAGAGCAATGAGTTAAATCCAACATGGCTGAGCCACGGCACCAAGCCTGTAACATCTATCCAAACATTGAAATAAATGGGCCAGGTGCAGTGGCTCACACCTCTAATTCTAGCATTTTGGGAGGCAGCAGCAAGAGTATCACTTGAAGCCAGAAGTTTGAGATCACCCTGGGCAACAGTAAGACCCTATCTCTACCAAAAAATAATATAAAATAAAATAAACAACTGCCTTAGGTCACTATATTTTTTGATCTCTTCATTATAGTGCCATACACTATCTAAAAGACTCTTCATCCCAAGTGACTTGGGGTGGTGCCCGACACAGAATATGAGATTGTTGTGCATGTGTTAGACTGACATAAGGGAGAAGGTACTGCACATAATGCCTTGTTCCTATCCCAGCTTGTAATACACACCTGATCCTCATATTCCAGCTTTATCTCACAGGGCACTATTAGAGTAGGAGACTAAGGGACGAGTCTGAGACTAGATTTGGGGGCTTGCAGAGTGGGCACAGGTGTTGAAGTCTAGATGAGAATTGGCTTCAACCAGCTTGTCACCTTACATATATACTTTGGCTAATTAAACCACTCTATTTGCATTATGGTTTTATAATTTCTCTTCCTCTGAAATAACCATAATGGTTCTAAAACAGCTTTATGAAGAATGAAAATGGGAGGAAAACCTATTCTAGGAATTATTATCCAAATTATTAGTAAAAACCAACTACTTAGTTTAGATACCTCCCTTCAATTAGCAAGACTTCACAAAGCCATAAACCTTTTCCTTTGGGGGCAGGTGCACTTTCACTCTTGAGAGAGGGCTCCGGCCCGCGGGGCTAGTTCAGCAGGGACCTAGGGTATGAAGGGAGAGAGTGGAACAAGGGAACAAGAGACACGAAGAACAAGGAGCAAGACAGGATTCTGATCAAACTCCCCAAAACTTTATTTTTTAACAGCTATTTAAATACAGGCAGAGGGGAATAGGCCTGCGGGTGAGTTTAGGGTGGGGGTTTTCTGATAACAGGTGTGATGTTTTTAGTGTCTGGAACCAAGTTCCTGGAGCCAGGGGTAACAATGCCCTACTCGCCCTCAAATGCTTTCCAGCTGTGACTATTCCTGTTAAACTGGCTGTGAATATTCCTGATAAGCTTATTCTTAGGTTTTCGGCTCCTGGCATCTCATCCCTTTCTATATTGTTTGAGTGAGGCGGCATTGATGGGAACAAGGAATGAACATCTCATCTATTGATGAGTGGGCATTGACCTATGGGGGGAAGTATTGACCTGATTCCTCCCGCGGG